>VWZQ01004551.1:371310-457526 GCA_013397015.1 Myiagra hebetior
CAGAATGGTTGGGGTTGAAAGGGACTGTCAAAACCACCAAGTTCCAATCCCCCTCCATGGGCAGGGCCACCTTCCAGTAGAACAGGTCACTCCAAGCCCCATCCAACCCGGCCTTGAACACTTCCAGAGGTGGGGAGTCCCAACCAGGAGCTCAGTTTGGCCACCTCCATTTCCACCTCCTGGGCGGTGCAAATGTCCAAGCAGGGATGTCCCCTCATCCTTTTACATGTATAAAGTATTGTTTATTAGAATATTTGCTGTATGTATTGTTTATTGCATTAGCTAGGATACTTATTATATTACAGGAACCCCGAGAGATTTAAAATTTAAGGGAAATTACGTTTTATATGGAAAAACCACGCACACAGAGAAACGCGGGGAGGGAATTCAACTTCCCAACCTTCACTCGCAGGAGCCCTTTATTTCCCTCTCCATCCAAGTTGTTGCTTCTAGGTGGCTGTGTGGCCCCAACACAGCCACCAGTGTGTGTCCCCCTCCCTCTTAGTGACATCCGAGCTGGTGGTGGCGGGGAAAAGCCACCGGGGAGGGCATGGAGCCAAACGCCCACTCGCTTTTCATCGGCGGCGGGATCCCAGCTCTCCGTGGAATTGTTACCCTAATGGAAAGGACGGCCTTTGGAAATGAACTGTATTGACAAAAGAGGATAAAATTAATGAGATAATAGCCGGGCCAAGGACCTGAAGAATACACCGGGCCCCTCGACACGAGGGCCTTGTAATTCCCTTTCTGCCGCGCATCCCGCGGATCTAAAGAGTCCTCCCATCCGTCCACGAGGCCCCGCTCCGGCAGGAAATTTCATTAACGCTGGAAAATAGGAAAGGTATTAAGCGTGGATAATGAAGGCCAGAGTGTGAACAGTGCCTTAAGATAGTCTTCTTTCTAGCCTTTGTAATGGGAGGCATGAACTTTCCCTTCAAATCCATTTCTAATCCATTTGAAATACTACAGCAAATTATCTCCCCTTCAGCCCGAGAGCGGCCGGCCAATTTACTCCGAATAGAAGTGACAATGCTCCGGAATTTATCACCATAACCTTGACTACACAAGGTTGAGGGTTGTCTTTCCCCCACCCCCGGGGTGGACAGCGGAAGAAAAATTTTTAATGAAGAGGGGGTGGAGGAATGGCGTAAAAATGTTTAAAAACGGCGGCGTAGCTGGCGCAGGTTTGATGCCGACTCTGGGGAAAATCAGAGTCTGGTGCTAAAAATGTTACGAAGGGAGGTCCCAGGCTGATAAAACACTCAAGGCCAGGTCGGATGGGGCTTGGAGCAACCTGGGCTAGTGGAAGGTGTCCCTGTCCATGGCAGCCGTGTGGACAAATGATCTCAAAGGTCCCTTACAACCCAAACCATTCCAGGATTCCGTAGGGCTGAGGTTCAGCCTTTTCCAGCGCATCTCTTGAAGCAGCAGCAACTTTGCCTCACTGTGAACGTTTCATGCTGGTGCTTTTCAGGTGCTCGTGTCGACCAAGTCAGATTTCCCAGGATTAAACACCACCCTGATGTGTCCTTCAGAGAATTCCAGAGGCATTTAGGCAGGAAAAGCTCTCCAAGATCATTCAGCCCAACGATTCCCCAGCACTGCCAAGACCACCACTAAGGCACATCCCCAAGTGCCACATCCATGTGGATATGAAATTCCTCCGGGAATGGGGATTCCACCACTGCCCCGGGCAGCCCGTTCTGATGCCTGCCCAACCCTTTCCATGAAAAAAACTTCCCAATATCCAACCTAAACCTCTCCTGGTCCAACTTGAGGCTGTTTCCTCTTTCCTTGTTCCCTGGGAATAGATCCTGATCCCACCTGGATTCACCCTCCAGTCAGGGAGTTGTGGAGAGCCAGAAGGTCCCTCCTGAGCCTCCTTTTCTCCAGGCTGAGCCCCCCACAGCTTCCTCAGCCTCTCCTGGTGCTCCAGCTCCATTCCCAGATCTGTCCCCTTCCCTGGACATGCTCCAGGCACTGACCTGATCCTTTGGTCACACCATGGCTGGCGGACAAAATTTCCCTCAGTCTTCTCTCCACGACCAACTTCACATCACTTGGAAAGCAGAAAAGCTGGGCCCTTCCTCCCAACTTCCCTGAAGGAAAATCCCTTAGGAAATTGAAATGTTTCTTCCAACAGCACAAAGTGGACCAAGAGGGGAAAAAAAGGGCTCAGCACAACAACATAGAGTCAATTGTCAGGTGATGCCCAGCTCAAGGCGCTTTCCTGGCCTCCAAACACAGCAAAGCTGCTCAGAATGGAGTAAAACCACCAAAACTTCAGCCAGGAGCCAGTGAGTGATGCTGGGAAAACACAGCCCCTCTTAAAATAATCTATAAAAAGGAAAAAACCAGGAGATTTCCAAGCCAACAGAGAAAACAAAGGTTAAAAACAAGGACGAGTCGCTCCAGGGTGCTCAGATTTAACACCCCCATCCCCCCATCAATGCAAGACCACACGATCCAAAAATCCCACCCAAACCCCTGCGAAAATTCCCCTGTATTTGAAATATAAAATTTTTAGAGTATTTGATGTGTCTACGTTAAACACAACCCCACAAGCAGAGCAGGAACATCCCGGCGGCATTTCCAGCCGGCTGAAACGGAGAGGATTTCCCGGCGCTGGCGGCGATACAAGTGGCTCTTAAAGAATGGTTTTCTTTTACTACTGGATTTCTTCTTGGGCTTAGCTTATATATATATTTTTTTTTTTTAAAGTAATCCTTACATAGTCAGAAATCACATTTGCATGCTGGCATTTGAATCCCGAGGAAAGAGGGGATCATCGCGAGGGCAACAGTTATGGAAAGCAACAGGGAGAGAGGTGAGGAAGGAGGGAGCTCGTCCATCACAAGCTTTGGAGCTGGCAATGGAAAATCCTCATTTGGGAGAAAAAAAGCCCCCAAAAAAATCACCTTTTCCTCAGTCATTCCTCATTCCTTAGCAAACAACACAGGATTTAGGGTTAAAAGTGTTCCTCAAACAAACCAGGAATGCTCCAAGATGCTTCAGCACTTCCCCTTGGAAGCTGTTCTGTCTCTATCCTCACCCACCAGATCCCTGAGGACCCCAAATCTACAGCTAAAAGCAAGTAATTCCACTAAAATGGTTGATTTATGGGATTTTTATCAACATCGATGCTTTCTCCTTAAAATTAAAAGGTCAAACCTCAAATAAACACTCTCTACATTAAGATTTAATTTATTTAAAGAACCTGATTGGGATAATTCAAATCAGTCACTCCACTGTTGATGATATTTGAGGTTGGAAAAGTGATTGGAAATTAAAAATAGAAAGGGATGTCTCTTTTCCCAATGTACATCCATAAACACAGAGGATCCATTAGTTTTAAATACACAGTGACCAGCAAAAACTCGTTAATTTACCCATAAATAATTTCCTCCTTTCAATAATCACTTCTAATTATGAAACAAACACTTTAAAAAAAAAACCCTATTTTAATTTGGTTCAATTGAATCTGAATTTCCATTCAAATGCAGCTTAATGTTAATCTCAAGGAAAAAAAATAATAATCCAGCCCAGATCTCATTTAGCATTTTCAAAACCTGGGAAAAATTATGAATTTCAATGAGCACCTCTTAAGCTCTTTAATTACCTAAATAAAGACGTACCTTCCCAATAAATCCCCCTGACCTGGAAAGGAAAATAGTTGCAAATAAATTTAGCGGTTATCAACCAATGAGAACTGAGATTCCTCAAAAAAAACCCCCAAAAACCAGGAACATGGGATTACACCTGCAACGAAGGGCTGTGGAGGGGTTTTTCGTGGTTCTTCCCAATTTCCACATCTCCTAGGCATGATGCCTCTTCCCAATCTTTGCATAGACAGAATAATTTTCCTCTTTAAAGAATTCCACTTGGAAAGACCCAGGTATGAACAAAATATCCCAATCTCCTTGCAGTGCCTTCTCAAAGGGCACTAAAATTTCCAGGCAACTTTGGGCTAAACTGAGGGGGAACATTCCATAGAATCATGGGATGGTTTGGGTTTGGAAGGGACCTTCAAGATCATCCAGTCCCACCTCCTGCCATGGGCGAGGACACCTTCCACTATCCCAGGTTGCTTCAAGCTCTGTCCAGCCTGGCCTTGGACACTTCCAGGGATGCAGGGGCAGCCATAGATTCTCTGGGAATTCCATTCCAGCCCCTCACCACCCTCCCAGGAAAGGAATTCCTTCCCAATATCCCATCTAGCCCTGCTTTCCAGCAGTGGGAAGCCATTCCCTGTATCTTGGCTTTCCATCCCTTATCCCAAGTCCCTCTCCAGCTCTCCTGGAGCCCCTTTAGGCACTGGAAGGGGCTCTGAGATCTCTTTGGATCCTTCTCTTCTCCAGGCTGGACATTCCCAGCTCTCCAGAGCAGAGGGGCTCCAGCCCTTGGAGCATCTCTGTGGCCTCCTCTGGACTCGCTCCAGCAGCTCCATGTCCTTCTGCTGTTGGACCCCAGAGCTGGAGGCAGAATTCCAGGTGGGATCTCACCTGAGCAGGGCACAGGGCAGAATTCCCCTTATTCTGCTGCCCACGCTGTGGGATGAGCCCAGGACACGAGGAATTTCTGGGTTCCAGCACACATGGATGGGGCACATTCAGTTTTTCAGCCACCAATACCCTCGGATCTGTCTGTGGGATGTTCCTATCCACTTGCAGGACCTTGGCCTTGGCCTTCCCAAGGTTTGCACTGGCCCAGCCTGTCACGGTCCCTCTGGATGCCGTCCCTTCCTTCATGTGTGTCATTATGCCCTCCCACTGGATTTATTGCCATTTCCCTCTGGACGCCATTGAGCATTGGGGTGACTCTATGATGTGTATCCTCTATCACGGCTCTATGCCAAAAAATTTATTTTATGCCTTTAAACTGAGCTTGAGAAGGAAGGAAAAAGAAAAAAAAAACCACGAACTTTTCAAAGCAAGTTCCCAAGGACAGAGAGATTGAGACTCCTCTGTGCTCTCCCCGGCATCAGGAGCACAGAGGGAGCACCCCTGCCTGTTTCTTCAGCCAGCTTTTCAGGTTTTTTTCCTTCCCTTTTTTCTCCAGCGTGGTTCCTGGGACTTCGGAGGCTTTTTTCTTTTTTTTCTCTCCTGGACTGTTTCAACAACATCAGAATACATTGGGAGAATTCTCCTTCAAGCCTGGGGGTGGCCTAAGGCCTATGGCCTCGCTGACCCAGCTCTGAGGAGGAGAGAGACCACATCTACAGAAAGAATCTGAAATCCTCCCAGGTTTTCTCACTACAGGGAGGGGTTTTACTATTTAGCATTATTATTCTTCTCCTGTGTGTTTGTTAAATAAATAGTTTTTATCTCTTTCACTTTCCTTCGAGCAAAGTTTCTTTCCTGGTGGGGGGAAAGGTGGTTGTAACCTGGTTTTCTCTCAGAGGATACATTGCTAGATTTTGGCCAAACTGGCACAGCCCCACGCTGCCATTCCCTTTCATCTCTCCATTGTGTCCATGAAAAACCAGAGCTCCACACGGCACTTGACAGCCCCTGCTGGGCTCATGATCCAGCCTGAACCCAGGGAAAGCCCTGAAATCCTGCCAAAACCTTCCAAAAAACACAGGAGATCCAGCATCACCTCGAGGAGCTCAGAGCAGTGGGAGAGGAGAGCTCTTTTGCCTGCCCCTGTTTGCTAAATCCCTGCTATTGTTTGTAACCCAATTCATTCCTGCGGGAGATGGAGAGCCTGGATACAAAACCAGCTCCATGTGCCAAGCATGGAAAACAGGGAAAGAATTTGTGATGGGCTGTACTGAAGGATTGATGTGGCCAGGTGAGGAGGGTAGGGGTGGAACTGTCCTGGGAGAGCTGCGGGTGTCCAGCCTGGAGAAAAGAAGGATCCTGGGAGACCTCAGAGCCCCTTCCCATGCCTAAAGGGGTTCCAGGAGAGATGGAGAGGGATTTTGGACAAGGGCCTGGAGGGACAGGAGAAGTAGAAATGGATCCCACTGCCAGAGGGCAGGGTTAGATGGGATATTGGGAAGGAATTCTTCCCTGGGTGGGTGGGGAGGCCCTGGCACAGGTTGTCCAGAGAAGCTGTGGCTGCTCCATCCCTGGAAGTGTCCAAGGCCAGGCTGGACGGAGCTTGGAGCAACCTGGGATAGTGGAAGGTGTCCCTGCCCATGGAAGGGGGTGGGACCTTCAAGATCTCTTCCAACCCAAACCATTCTTTAAGCCTGGCCAGGGCCTCACCACACTCACAGGGAATAATTTTTTCCCAATATCCCATCTAACCCTTCCCTCCTTCCTCCACCACCGCCTGTTCCGATGCTTGACAACCTTTTCCACGAAGAAATTCTCCCTGATATCCAATCTAAATTTCCCTTGGCACAATTCGAGGCTGTATCCTCTTGTCTTCCCCACTCCCTGACAGCCCAACTCCAAACCAACTCCTTGACTTCTCCCCAGCCCTGGGCCCGATCCCACCCACAGCGAGCCCCGAGAGGATCCTCGGAAACATTTCCAACTTCTCCAGCAAAGTCTGCGCGATGAAAAAGCCTCCCTGGAGAAGAGACAAAAGACCCTTTGGAGAAGACAATTTGCCCACATGAAGCTGTTTTCAAGGTAGGTCAAGTCTCAGCCCAAACCCCCCTGCCAAGGTCCCATTAAACCGCTTAGGCTGAGCCTGAGAATGGAAATGCTGACGGTCCCTAATACTCAGCTTTCCATCCTGCTGCTCTAATGCCGGCGGCGGATCAGTGATTACACCGGGAAGACCGGGAACTATTGTCCCGTTAATTAGATTCCTTTTACCCCCATTAGCTCAGGCGATTGGACAAAGTTCATTAGGGTTTAACTCTGATTAGCTGAAATGGAGCTCGCGGCGTTCCAGGCAGGTGTCGCCGGCTTTAGTGGCACGGTTTGGGAAGCTCCAGGACCTATGTCCACGTGGATTAATCCTTAATCCCTCCCAGACAGTGTCCTACCACCCTCGGTGATGGGCTAAAATCAGAGGGAAAGCGAGAGCAGGTCCTGGACCCTCCCCTGTCCTGGCACAGAAGTGATATTCCTCCCTCTGCTCATCCCTGTAAATCCCATTTCAGAGCTCTGGACGCGCTCCAAGAGCTGGAATATCCCAGGAAAGCTAATTGCCGACGATCATTCCAATTCCGTGTTCGTATCCCAACCCAAACAGCTCCAACTTTGAATATTTATCACAATAATCAGCCAGACACGGAGCCAAATCCCACTGGAGGCTTCCCCTCCTGCCTGCTTTCCAAAAATACCTGGGATAATTGCTTTTTCCGAGGATATTTTCCCTTTAAATGCTCTTTTCCTTATGCAGGAAACAGCAATAATACTATGAAGAGCCAGAACAGCTGATACATTTTAATTAAAGCAAATATCTCGGACAAGGAGCAGGATTCCTTGGAAAAACAGGAACTCAGCATTGAAGAGGTTAAAGAAGTTCAGCGGAGCTGTGCTAAAGGGAATTATCCGCTGGGAAAACACCAGCCACTGGCTGCCTCTGGAAAACCCCATGTCCACGGCTTGGACTAGGAGTGGATACACATCCACGGACAATGCATCTTGAAAATTAAATTTAAATTTGATTAATTAATTGAAATTTAAAATTAAATTTAGCTACAAAGGCAGGAAAAAGTGTATAAATGATTTCTCTTCCCCTGAAGAGTTGGTTTTCCTGCCTTTATATTAAATTTAAGGAAAAAATAACAAAGTCAGGTGTTGACTCCAAGCTTTTTTTTTCCAAATTTAAAGCAGGTACTTGGATATCCATGGATTTATCCAATATTGTGGTCTCCGTATCATTTATAAGCTGACCCACAAAACAACTGGAGCAGCACTGTCAGCTCTGATTCCTTGGCATGAACTCTCGGCATCCCTGGAATTCCATGATCCAGCAAATATTTATTAACATCAATGTTGTGCATGCCTGGGTAAGTGTATGTATACACACATATATGGAATCATGGAATCATTTAGGTCGGAAAAGACCTCCAAGATCATCGAGTCCAACCTGTGACTGATCCCAAACTTGTCACCCAGACCAGAGCACTGAGTGCCACCTCCAGGCATTCCTTGGACACCTCCAAGGATAGGGATTCCACCACCTCCCCAGGCAGCTGATTCCAACCCTTTCCATCAACAAATTCCTCCTGATGTCCAACCTGAACCTCTCCTGGTGCAGTCTGAGGCTGTTTCCTCTCATCCTGTCTCTTGTTCCCTGGGAGCAGATCCCGAACCCCACCTGGATCCACTCTCCAGTCACAGAGTTGTGGAGAACCAGAAGGTTCCCCCCTCAGCCTCCTTTTCTCCAGGCTGAGCCCCCTCAGCTCCCCCAGGCACTCGTGGTGCTCCAGTCTCTTCCCAGCTCCATTCCCTTCCCTGAACACGTCCCAGCCCCTCAATGTCTTTCTAGTGAGGGTCCCAAAATTCCCGCCAGGATTGGAGGTGCCCCAGCAGGGCCAGCACAGGGGGATGGACACAACATGGCTGGTACAAGCCAGGTACCAGTGGCCTCCTTGACCACCTGGGCTCATGTCCAGCTACTGCCACCAGCACCTCCAAGTCCCTTTCCGTCCCTCCAGCCCTTTATCCACAAGCCTGGACCATTCCATGAGGTTGTCGTGGTCCAGGTGCTGGATCCAACACTTGGCTTTGTTGACCTTCACACTGTTGGCCTCAGCCCATCCACCCAATTTCTATCCACATATAAAATACATATTATATATATTTTATAAATGTAGACATGCATAATTAATAAATACGGATCTATAAAAATTTGGATCTGTTTCCAAGAGAAAGAGGAAAAAAAAAAAATGGTCCAACACTTCTGAGAGCGTCAGTCCATCAGATACTCACCGGGAAGACACTTAAAGGAACTCAGCTCCAACTTGGAATATATCAAATGGATAAAAATGATTCAAAGGCCCCCATCAAGGGGCAGGGGGTTGGTTCCTTGTCCTAATTGCATTGCCTACATTCCAANCTTGACCACCCGGCCTAATGTCCAGCTACTGCCACCAGCCCCTCCAAGTCCCTTTCCGTCCCTCCAGCCCTTTATCCACAAGCCTGGACCATTCCATGAGGTTGTCGTGGTCCAGGTGCTGGATCCAACACTTGGCTTTGTTGACCTTCACACTGTTGGCCTCAGCCCATCCACCCAATTTCTATCCACATATAAAATACATATTATATATATTTTATAAATGTAGACATGCATAATTAATAAATACGGATCTATAAAAATTTGGATCTGTTTCCAAGAGAAAGAGGAAAAAAAAAAAATGGTCCAACACTTCTGAGAGCGTCAGTCCATCAGATACTCACCGGGAAGACACTTAAAGGAACTCAGCTCCAACTTGGAATATATCAAATGGATAAAAATGATTCAAAGGCCCCCATCAAGGGGCAGGGGGTTGGTTCCTTGTCCTAATTGCATTGCCTACATTCCAAAGGATATCGCTCCATTATTAAAGGGTCGGGACTATTTTATGTGCTCACATCTCTTCAATTGGAATTTGGATCAATGGATGCATTACAAGCTTTGCCTTTAAGAGCCTAATAAACAACAAGATGGAAAGGAAAATTCGCTGGAAGATGACACTTTTAAAAATCCATTTCCAGGGGAGAAAACGGGATGTGGTGAAGGGGGGTGCAACTGAGCCAAAAAGCTGAAAATAAAGTTGAAAAGGTCGGGATAAACCTGAGAAAAAAGGACTTGGGGGTGTTGGTGGCTGAAAAACTGGACATGACCCAGCCATGGAAACCCAGAAATTCCCCATGTCCTGGGCTCATCCCACAGCATGGGCAGCAGGAAAAGGGGGGAATTCTGCCCCTCTGCCCCACTCAGGTGAGATCCCATCTGGAGTTCTGTGTCTAGCTCCGGGGTCTTCAACATCAGAAGGACATGGAGCTGCTGGAGCGAGTCCAGAGGAGGCCACGGAGATGCTCCAAGGGCTGGAGCCCCTCTGTTCTGCATCAGGCTGGGAGAGCTGGGAATGTTCACCTGGAGAAGGATCCAGGGAGACCTCAGAGCCCCTTCCAGTGCCTAAAGGGGCTCCAGAAGAGCTGGAGAAGGACTTGGGACAAGGGATGGAGGGACAGGACACAGGGAATGGCTTCCCACTGCCAGAGGGTGGGGTTAGATGGGATATTGGGAAGGAATTCCTCCCTGGGAGGGTGGTAAGGGGCTGGAATGGAATTCCCAGTGAATCTGTGGCTGCTCCTGGATCCTTGGAAATGTCCAAAGCCAGGCTGGACGGAGCTTGGAGCAACCTGGGATAGTGGAAGGTGGCCCTGCCCATGGAAGGGGGTTTGAATGAGATGAGCTTTAAGGTCCCTTCCAAACGAAACTATTCCATGATTTTGTGATGTGAATGCTTCTTAGAGATAGATAACAAGCTATATTTATAAAACAAATATGAATAAATAAAGCTGTTTATCAATAAAGAAAATAAAATTTTCACAAAATAAAATAAATAAAATAAAAGCCCTGGCAGCATTTGCACTTCCAAACAGCCAAGAGATGCTTTCAATCAGGGACTGTGGGGGTAAATTTGGGAAGGGGTTCGGTTATACAGGATTTTGATAGCTCTATTGTCCCAAATTTTGGCACAGTAGCTCAGCATGTGCCCAAAGACCAAACAAATCAATTCTTGCTCTCTCATTAACTCCAAATTAGCCCTTCCCGCACCAGACTCCTACAGAGCTGTCTCCCTCTGCTGACACCAGACCCAGAACAACTCCCAAACTCCCAAAAACCTCAGGAAAATCTCCAGGCCAACCAGAAAAACGCAGAAAACTTCCTAAAAGAATCCAAAACTTGCCTCCAGCTCGTAGCACTGACCCGACCCTACACATGGTGGGATGTAACTTCCAAGGCAACTTCCATGGCATCATCATCCCCCTCTTCACATTTTTCTACAGAAAAGTGGATGGAAAAGGATTTTTATGATGCTCTAGGGCATCATTACCTGTGTGGCATCCTCCTCACCAGCAGGGAGGTACCACCAGCACCTCTAACTCATGCTCCCACTGAGGGTTTGGCCCTCATGAAGCTGCTCAGCATTCACCCCCATCCCAAGACTCCCAAATATCTCCATGTGGAGCATCTGCACTCCAGTACGTCCACAGAAAATACTAAAGTGTTACCTTCTGAACCAAAGTTGGACCTAACACAAGACTGAAGGTAACAAGAAACAACCAACCAGATTTACTTCCAAATTTCTAAACAGTCAACACCGGCACAAATGGATAAAGCAACAGCTGGAAGAGCTGGGATGGCTTTTGGCATCCCACAGCACAAAAAGCAGGAGGAACACTTCTCCTGGGACTCCAGAAGAGCAGGAGAAGTTTTAAAGGTCACCATTATCCAGAGCATCGGGAAAAACAAGCCCTCACAGCGCTGATCCCGAGTTGATTTCCTTGGTTTTCACAGACGGGAAATAAAGGCAAAGTTTTCCCTGGGAACAACACCCACAAGTGAGGGATCCGCCGAGGGTTCTCCAGGAGCTGGGAGTTGGCCACCTCACCACCTGCCCTACAAAGATTTCCATCCACTTCATTAGGAAGTGTGTTGTCTCCCCTTATCCAACCCCAAATAATCGTCTTAGAAATCCAAAGGACCATAAAAGACCTCATGACCCCAGTCAGGACTCCAGAGGGAAGAAATCAAATCCATGATTTCAACATTCCGGATCCACCTAAATCAACATCAAACCACTAAAACTGAACAGACCAATCTGGTGTTGTCCCAAAGATGGGCCATGAGCTGGGAATGGTGTGAATTGTGGGAATTGCTCTTCTCCCTGTCCCCAGTGGAGCCAACCATATCCAAGAGCGGCGCAATCCCACCCCATCGGCCAGGAGAGGAAGGAAAGCAGAGCCTGAAGAAGAAGACAGCGAGATGGCCATAATTTATACTCTCCTGCCTTTACTTTATGGCTTTCTTAATTCGGCTCCTGCTACTATTAATGTAGTTAATGTTGAGATTATATCTATTTTCTGGCGTCAGGCAGTGATTTATCCAAGCCATTTTTCCGGAGCCGGCTCCCACGCTGTTAAATCAAGCGACTGCCAATTAAGTGCTGACTGGGGAAGTGGATGCAATCTTAACAGAGATCTAACCACAAATTAATCCGGGCGTTCCAGTTTGCGAGGCCGAAGCGCTGAACCGCGCCGAGCTGGGAAAAAGGAAAACAAAAACAACCCCCAAAACAATGGGAAAAAATAAAATCCACTACGGACTTGGAGAAGGAAAGAGGGAAGTCACCTTTCCCAGTGCGATGGTGCTCATCAGTCAAGCTCTGAGGGGTCATCGCTTTTGGGGCCATCTCCCAGCAGTGAAAACTGGAGGAGGAGCATGGATTGGGAATTCAAGGGTGGGTTTGGAAATACCTATTTGGAAGACTAACGGTGGGAATGGGAGCTCTTAGATCCACCAGCAGCTCCAGGTATCCCAGAGTTCATGCAAGACCAAGTTGTCTCCAGGTTTGGAGCAGGAGAGTCCAATCACTGGCCCCGGGTTAATTTTTGACATAAAATCATAAAATCCTGGAATGGTTTGGATTGGAAAGGATCTTAAAGATCATCTCATTCAAACCCCTCTGCCATGGGCAGGGACACCTTCCACTAGACCAAGTTGCTTCAAGCCTCATCCAATATGGCCCTGGACACTTCCAGGGATGTGGTAGCCAAAGCTTCTCTGGAAAAACCTCAAATCCCCCTGGATGTGCCAGTGGTCCAAGACAGGATGTGCTGTGATCAACAACAGCAATGCCCAGAGGTTTGCAGGAGACATCACAGAATGTTTGAGGCTGGAAGGAATCCCTGGAAGTCTGGCCCAACCCCCTGCTCAAGCAGGGCCATCCAGAACCAGTTGCCAACCACCAGATGGCTTTAAACTGAAGGAGGCCAGGATTAGATGGGATATTGGGAAGGAATTCTTCCCTAGGAGGATGGTAAGGCCCCGGAATCGAATTCCCAGAGAAGCTGTGGCTGTCCCATCCCTGGAAGTGTCCAAGGCCAGGCTGGATGGGGCTTGGAGCAACCTGGGATAGTGGAAGGTGTCCCTGCCCATAGCAAGGAGTGGAACTGGATGACCTTGGAAGGTCCCTTCCCATCCAAACCCTTCTATGGTTTTCAAAAACATTTAAGGGAAAAGATCTCACACCAAAGCTTGGGAGGTTCTGGGGTTCCCCAGCATCCTGGTGGGACTGGCCGGGCTCCATCCCCTTGGATTCACCTGGATACCTGCTCACATTTGCACTTCCCTATGCCAGGTAGGTACCAAAATTCCCATGAAGCATCTCCACGGATGTCACCGTCTGCAGGAGGACACAGCATGACCCATGTTCAGGAGGTTCAGGCCACCAGGACCCACAGAAACAACTCCAAACCTGTCGTCCTGCTTTCAGGAAGAGGCAAAACAGCTCTGCTCCTCCCCAGCCTGCGACTCAACCATTAGAAATCCTTCCCTGCATCCGTGATTTGCCTCGGGAGCCATAAGGAAGAGCAATACACGACACTGAGAGCGATTATTAATAATGGTGAGGAGTCGTTGAGATAACAGCTCATGGTAAGTGGGGAGCGTTTTTACGGTCCTTGAATATTGAGCAGGATTTTTAAAAAAGTTAAAAATGAAAGAGTAGGAGAAATCCAACCCATACATACAGGGCAGTATAGAAATTCCGAAGATCCCGGTGTTCTGGCCACCCCAACGGCCAGGGATTAAATAAACGGACAAGAATAACGAGGCAAAAGGCTGCAGTGTGTCCTGACAGGTGAAAAGGGACCTTTGGGGAGGATGGGAGCAATTCCTGCCAGCTGCAGAAATCCAATCTGAGGGAAACACCATCCGGAGCTCCCATCATAAATACTCAATCAACAAGGACAAACGACTCCATGTCTCCATCACAATAAAAGGAACCTGCTCCTGAACAAGAGAAGGATCCAGGGAGAACTCAGAGCCCTTCCCCTGCCTGAAGGGGCTCCAAGAGAGCTGGAGAGGGACTTGGGACAAGGGATGGAGAGACAGGACACAGGGAATGGCTTCCCACTGCCAGAGGGCAGGGATGGATGGTATATTAGGAAGGAATTCTTCCCTGGGAGGGTGGCAAGGCCCTGGCACAGGTTGCCCAGAGAAGCTGTGGCTGCCCCATCCCTGGAAGTGTCCAAGGCCAGGTTGGACAGAGCTGGGAGCAACCTGGGACAGTGGAAGGTCCCTCTGACCGTGGCAGCGGGTTGGAACGAGATAATCTTGAAAACTCTTTTCAAGCTTACATCATCTGATGATTCCATGATTTTACAAAGCAATTAAAAATCCTGAAGTGGTTGAAGTGCACACAGGTACTCCAAGGGGAGTGCCACTCTCCCTTGGAAGCTCTGCCTTGCTCCAAAACTCTCCATGCTTTCCATGTGCTGCGATGCCACACAATTATCCCATCTTTACACTCAAATTAAGTCCTCAAATACCATCAGGGAATACTTTAAGCAGGACTTCAGAAAGTCCTTAATAATCTTAGCATTAAAATAATACACATTCATCTCCAGCAATAGGTGAGCTGGCAACCTGATGAATACATTACCCTCAGGTTTTGCATAAAAAAGGATAAATTCCTTGAATTTAGCTGACAAAAACCCATTTGCACAAAGGGATTCCAGGTCACCTTCACCGCGACAGCGTCGATCCTACTGCAACCAATTGGTGAGATTAGCTCTGAACCACTGGGGGAGCAGGGGTTTGAATTATGCAGGCAGTCTAAAAACTATTGATTATTATAAAGTTGGTTTACTACCACCCTTAAACCTGGCCTAAAAGTGGTATTTAAACCAGTGTTTAATTATGTAAGTTGGCTCCACAGCACTGGAGTTTTAGCTCTTCCTTTTCCAATTTGAAGCCTCACCCAGGTTCTTTTTGGTCACATCATTGGTTATTTTTGGTGAAATCCACCACGGGTTAAGTGCTGCACAAAGCATAATGTGAAGAACATCTTGGCCCCGAGATCCAACGTCGTAACTCACCCTTGGAACCAGGTCCTCAGCCAAATCCTCTGCTCCACTGACAACGTGCTTTAAATCACATTTTAACATTGATCCAATTAATGCAGCTCTTGCTAAACCAGACGATTTCTGAGTCTCTTCCTGACCATTGTGTGTTCTTGGTTGGGTTTAAACGTGGTCGAGAAGTTGAGGTCAATCCCAACTTTTCCCCCTTTTCATCTTGATGGCACCTGAAACCACTTGAAGGTGGTTTCTTCCCCAATAATTAACCCCCAAAAAGTGATAATTCTCAACTGTGCGGATGCTCCTCTAGGTCTGATTTATTTCTATCAAATCCCAATGGAATATCCTGCATCCACCCATGTCCTGCTCTCCATGGTCTCAGGACAAACGGGTTGGAGAAGGAGCTCATCTTGGTCTTCACGATCCTGATCTCACATCCTTCTAGTGAGGAGATGCCAGGAGGAGCACGGCAAGGAGCTCACGCTCCAAAGGGCTCAACAGGAGACTGTGAGGATGGAAAGGTCCGACAATAGGAAGGGAAAGCTCCTGAAATGGGCTCACCCATGGATGGGCAGCATCCCAAGCCTACAGTCCCACCACCATGAGCTCGGGTGGCATCAAAGGCATTTTCCCAAAGCTTGTTTAACCCCACCCCTACATGGATGGGCTCCAACACTTGATGTTGAAGCAACACTTTGTGAGTTGTCTGAGCTGGTTCCATGGGAAGTTTTGCCATGGGTAATGTCCATCACCGATGACCCCAAGTGACCACAGCCAACAAGATCCTTCCACCACTGGAATTACACCCGTCAGGTTTCCATCCCCTCTCCCTCTTTCCACACGTTTTATCCTGCTCCTCATGACAGGTGTAAACAGATCCTTGGAGCTCAAGCAACATCCAAGGACCCAGCAGTGGGAGAAGCTGCTTTGAGCAGGATGAACCTGAGCTCCATTTATCCCAGCTGTCGTTCCACAGCTGAAAAAATCAGAGGAACAGACCTCAATGTCTCAAAATGAAAAAAAAAATCCCGACGTACAAAATCCTTTGAAAGCAGCTCCAAATTAAGAGCTCCATCGAGGCTGTCAAGCCCCTGCAAGCTGAGTCTACAGCACCTTCCCTGGGAAGAGGGAGCTCGGCCCATTTATTTGGATGATGAAAGCAAAGGGATCTAAAAATTGCACTCCTTCGTTAATGAGCAGCCGAAGGGATCCGTAAGCATAATTCCAGAGGCCAGTAATATTTTATATAATCGGCAAGTGGTTTAAATTGAAAAGCCCCAACTGAATCAATATTTACTGCATTGAAACGAAATGAATAGTAATAAGTCACTAAGCTCCCTGTCCTGTTTCATAAAATAAAAAATTATAAAAATGAGCACAGGCGCGGAGCGACCATCGCATCAACTTTTACGGCACTCGGGGAGTCATAACCGACTGTTCTCATCAAATCCAAATTGTAAAAAACCTGCCCGAGGAAGCCTCACTTCAGCAGCGCCGACGGGGAAAAAAAAAAGGGGGAAAATAGGAGGCGAGAGTTTCACCAACGCAGGCAAAAAGGCTCCCAAAGCTGCGCTCCCCGGGCAGGCAGAGCGCTCTTGGATGCTCCACAAAGCGCTTCCTACTGGATTTCACACAGAGGATTTGCCAAGATGCCCTCCCAGATGTATCCCAGCCTCCAGAGGATTTTGCCACAGCTCTGGATCCAGCCAGTGCAATCGCTGCCCTCCCTCACGTTTGCAAGTTGGTTGGTGTCACCTGTGCACAGGTGAGAATGATGTAGACCCACGAGGAGCTTTCCAATGGGATGTGCTGGGACTGGAAAGCAGTTCCAGGGTAAAATTCACCCTGCCTAATTCCCTGTCCATGCACAAACCCACGGATGACACAGGATTAATGCCAGGAATTACAAACAGGGGCAGCACATCTGGTCAGTCCTGCTGGATTCAAACAGGTTGCCTGGAGAGGTTCTGGACTTCCCCATCCCTGGAAGTGTCCCAAGGCCAGGTTGGACGAGGCTTGGAGAGACATGGGATAGTGGAAGGTGTCCCTGCCCATGCAGGGGGTGAAACTGGATGGTCTTTAAAGGCCCCTTCCAACCCAAACCATCCCATGATTCCAGGATTCTAATCCCACATCTTCACATGTTGCACAAGGAAGTCCTTTTCTCCTTCTCCTCCTTATTCATCAGCTTTTTATTCTTAAAAACCCAGGAGTTCAGAAAAACAGACATTGAGGAGTTGAGTGTGTCCAGAGAAGGGAGCAGAGCTGGGGAAGGGTTTGGAGCACCAGGAGAGGCTGAGGGAGCTGGGGGGGGCTTAGCCGGGGGAAAAGGAGGTTCGGGGGGACTTTTGGGCTCTCCACAACTCCCTGACAGGAGGGTGCAGCCAGGTGGGGTTTGGGATCTGCTCCTGGGAAACAAGAGACTGGACAAGAGGAAATGGCCTCAAGCGGTGCCAGGAGAGGTTCAGGATGGACATCACGATGAATTTTATCATGGAAAGGGTTATCAAGCCCTGCGACAGCTGGCCAGAGCAGGGGTGGAATCACCATTTCTGGAGGGATTTAAAAGCCATGTGGATGTGGCACTTGGGGAAATGGTTTAGCAGTGACCTTGGCAGTGCTGGAGGAATGGTTCGACTCAATGAGGGCTTACCCAACCTCAATGATTCCATGATTCCACACCCTAATTTGGGTTGAAACAGCATTATTTTAGATGCAGAAGAGACCAGGAATTTGTTAGAGGGAGGGAACAGGAAAACATTGCCGCTGCCTCCCACAACTCCCACAACGTTCCTTCCCATGACACAAATAACGTTTCCCCTTTGCCCCCTTTTATCCTTGCGTTTAAAAAGGAATTTAAAGCAGCACAGACGTCACCTTCGACACTCCCTGCTCCTCCTTATTGAGCCATAAAACCTTTCTCCATATAAAATATCCTGAACTGGAATAGCTTTGGAGTTTCCCCTGAGATTCACCCCTCACTGCCTCCGTTAACATCCTCCTTTCCACACCAGGGGATGGCAGGAACACAGATCTGGATTCACTACCAACAATTCCAGAAGCAATTATTGAATCTCCACTTATTTCGGGGTGGATTAAAGTAAATTATTTGCAACCAAAATATTATTTCAGCTTGGAAAACCGTTCGTGCTCACGGACAGGTGGCCGTGGGATCCGTGCCAACTTCAGGAATCCCTCTGCTCTTTTTTTCCCACTTTCCCAGCCTTTAACAGCTGTGACCTCTCAGACCTCCCCATATCCTCCTGCAAATCCTCCTTCCAGGCGAGCCTGGAGGGCAGCAGGAGCTGCAGATGCTGCAGAGCCCGACTGGCACCTGGGGACGGATGGATGGATGGACCGGGAACAGGGAAGCTGCCGGATGCAGATGGTCGCCTTTGCCGGTGCCAAGGGCGGTGGCGAATCCGGCCTCGTGCTGAAATCCACACAGAGGTGCCAGGATCCAGCCTGGGAAGAGCCAAGGAGAGCCTGGATAGTCCTGCATCATCCAGGCATTCCCTAACGGAATAAAACCAAGGTTTGGAGGGAACACAATGGCTTCATCCCAAAGGAAGCTGCGTCAGACAGAGAATCTGGGTGTAGAAAGAGGAAATCTCAGTGCTCTGCTGGGGAGAGACCAGACCTGGCAGGAGGGATATTAGTTGGTATTAACGAGCTAATTCCAATTATTTCCAAGGCAGCAGAAGGAAATAAACACCCGGGGACTGAGAAAACCGATTACATAATCCCAGAATAATTTGGGTTGGAAGGGACCTTAAAGATCATCTCATTCCAACCCCCTGCCATGGGCAGGAAACCTTCCAGTAGAGCTTCCAAACATTATGTAGGTTTTTGATATGAATATATAATTATTTAGGAATTTTTCTCCATGTTGAGTACAAACAGACACTTAAACTCAATGGGAAATTTCATTAACTCAGCCCAAGGGTGAAATCTGACCCACAGGGGAGATGTACAAATTCCTTCCTTCCTTTCCTTCCTTCCTTTCCTTCCTTCCTTTCCTTCCTCCCATTGCATGAAGCCCTTTCCAGCTCCGGGAAATCAGATCCTGCTGCTCAGTGAAGCTCTCGGAGATCTTATTTAGGATCCCTCTGCATTTGCCAATCCAGCAGTTTCCTCCATCTTTTTATAAAGTATTTTATATCTTTTTTGGGGATGTCCCTGTGCAGAGCCAGGAGTTGGATTTGATGATCCTTCCAGCTCAGGATACTCCCTGATTTCTCCCACCAAGATGAAACAGATGGATCCATCCTTCAGCCTGAAAGAAGCCTAAATGTTTACTTAGCCTGGACAGAATTAATCAGTGGAAAACGATGCACCAGCACTTGCCAAGTGACCTTTTTTGCCCCCAAAAACCGGATTGCTCATTCCCGAGTTCCGAGACCTGCCCGGGCACAGCCCAGAGCTCAGCCCAGATGCCAGCACCAGTTGGACTCGGCTCAGCGCAGCAGCTCACAAAGAGGTTTAAAGGAATTTATCCCAATTTTATCCCAATTGTATCAGGATAAGAAGTAATTCGGGGAATTTATGCCTCGTGGAGCTGCCATTCAGCCATGCTCCGCTTCTCCCTTCCTCCTTTTTTAGGTGTTTTTTTTTCTTTTTAATTCCAACTTTCACACTGGAATTGGCACAGGAAAACTTCAGGGCTCAAGCTGTTAAAAGGTTGGAGAAGTTATGACCCTTTGTAGGGAAAACCATCTGGGAAAAGGGTGGAAAAAAAGCAGCTCTGCCATTACTAATCTCTTATTAGAGTAGAAATTTAGGAATTAAATACATTCCTATCCCCCACAGCTGTCACTGTCAGGTGAAAAAACAGGGAGCGTGTAAATACCCAGCACCGGAAAATATATTCCAAATGGGATGCTGTTAGAAGGGATAATTAGCCTTAGAAAAACCACTTCCAAAGGGTCCAAACTACTTCAAAATGAGTTTTAAATACAGCATGTGACCAATTTGGAAAACGTTATCCACAGGGAGATTTCATCTGGCCAAGCTACTCTGTTGCTGTTGAAGTCCGGGTTAGAAAAGGTGAATAATATCCCATCAAATTTATATTATTTAAAATTACAGCTGGTGTTCAGGGAATTTGGATGGAGAAAAGGAAGAGCTGAACTTGGAACTTCATGGTCCCATGACAGATTTTATCCTGGAGCTCCTGGGCAGGAATAAATGGATGCCCTGGGACAGAGGGAGCAGCACCAAGAGGGTCAAAGGGCTTGAGAGACCAGCTCCAAATCCCAACAGGATCACGCTCGGTCCCTGAGGGGCTTTGAACAAGATGGATCCCAAGGCTGGATGAAGAAGGATAAATCCTCTGCTTCCTTCCCACGGCATCCACCCTGGTTGCCCAGAGCCCATCTGGCTCTGGACCCTGCACCCTAATCCACAAAAAACAGCGTCACAGTCATAATTAATTTTTTTTTACGGAATCATGGGATGGTTTAGGTTGGAAGGGACCTTAAAGACCATCCAGTTCCACCCCCCTGCCATGGGCAGGGACACCTTCCACTATCTCAGGTTGCTCCAAGTCCCATCCAAACTGGCCTTGGACACTTCCAGGGATCCAGGGGCAGCCACATCTTCTCTGGGAATTCCATTCCAGCCCCTCACCACCCTCCCAGGGAGGAATTCCTTCCCAATATCCCATCTAGCCCTGCCCTCTGGCAGTGGGAAGCCATTCCCTGTGTCCCGTCTCTCCATCCCTTGTCCCAAGTCCCTCTCCAGCTCTCCTGGAGCCCCTTTAGGCACTGGAAGGGGCTCTGAGGTCTCCCTGCTCCCTGGATCCTTCTCTTCTCCAGGCTGGGCATTCCCAGCTCTCCCAGCCTGGCTCCAGAGCACTCAGAGAATTTTTGACTTTTTTCCACCTTGGTATGGGAACGACCATCTCCAATTGGGTGTCCCAGCACCTGGACATGGCACCCATGATTGGAGAAGATCTCTTGGATTACCTGAGCCCACATTTTGCCCCTCTCACCTGAATTCCCACACCAGACAATCCATCCCCTGACCCAAAACCACTGATCCATAGCCACGAACTCCCAACTTTTAATCCCTCTAAACCCCCTCACTAAGGATGTTGCGCTTTTCTCTGACAGCTGCTGGGCTTGGAAAGCACGGAAAGGCCTCACAAAAGAGGAGGAAAGGAAACCCTGGCTAACGAAAACTGCTCCTGAGCAAATCCTCCTCGAGCTGCCCGTGCTCTCAGCCTATTAGAAACACTAAGGAAAACAGATTAACTCAAAATTTCATGGGAATGGAATGGTGGGAGCAGCAAGTCAGGAAGACTTTGCCCAGGAGCTCGCTGAGAAGTGGCACCACCACAAACACCTCTGCTCTGTGAGACAACAGAAGCGATGCCCTCCATGCTGGTTTTAGTCCCTACTGGATTTTCCCCCTTGGTTTGTCCAGACCTGGGGGCTGGGAATGCTTGCGTGGCATCCCGATGGAACTGGGAGATGTTTCCTCACCCCAAACCTCTCATGACTCCCCTGCACCTCTCCAAACAAACACTTCCTGGAATGCAGAAAAAAATCCTTTTTTAATCTCATTTATCATCTCAGTTTTTCTTTTTCCATAGGATCCTTTTGTTGCAAACTCCAGCAGGGCTCCAGAATCTCCTTGTCCCTGACCCACAGTATCCCAAAAATAGTGGGAACCCTTCGGAGTAGATCTCTAGAGCCAACCTGGTACTGAAGACCCTAAATCCACACTACAAATCAAACACATTCCAACAAAACCACATCCTTTGCTTTGCTCTTGCCTGGCCTTGAGAATCCAAAGTCCACCAGGAGCTGTTGAACGTCCTCAGGAATGGTTTTACCTACCTGGGGTTGAGTTTGAGCCTCCAAGACTGGTCTGTGAAGCCCAACAGCCAGAGATGTCTCACTCAGGAGAGAAATTTTGAAATGCTGTCCTGACCCACATGAAAATCCCACTGAGGATGCTACCAATTCTGGTTGGGAACAATGGCACTGCGCTCTCCTCCAGCGGTTTTGCACCATCACAACTCGGTTTGGGGTGATGGGAAATGAGACAGAAGGAAGACACTCCACTTATGTTCTCCAAGTTACGGACTGGATGGCTACCAGACCATTTCTATCCAACTTGGTCATCTTAGGAGGAATTTTTTCACTAAAAAAGAGTAAAATTGGAATGGGCTGCCCGGGGAGGTGGTGGAATCACCATCCCTGGAGGTATTCAAGGAATCACTGGACGTGGCACTCAGTGCTCTGATCTGGGTGACAAGGTGGGGATCAGTCACAGGTTGGCCTCAATGATCCTGGAGGTCTTTTCCAACCTAAACGATCCTGGGATTTTGTAATCTCATGCCAAAGGGTGCAGAAAATCCAACACCTCATGAGGCAGAAAGCCACTGCCAGGCTGGGGGGCTCTCAATTGATTATGCCGTAAAAGCCCTTTCAGATCATCAAATCCAACCCAGCTCCAGCACGGGATGAAGCTTCAAGATCTCCCAGGAAGAAAAGATCCAGGTTTACAGAATGCTGGGCTCCCCAGCTCCAGGCTCCAGGGGAAGAGCTGATCCAAGATCCACACAACGCCCTGCCGAGTAAATAACCCCTCGCTGTCCCCGGGATCGGATGTGGCCGTTTTCTTTTTAATGGAATCCATTCGAAACGCGACGACTCCATTAACCAAAATTAAAAAAGGAAAATCCCATTATTCCTAAGGATGTTCATGTGCATTTAGAGCTGGTCATTAACCCCTGAGTCCCGCTTTTATTTTGGTTTCATTACTTCCTCCGAAGTGGAGCTCGATTACTGCGGCCGACCCTGCGAGGAGGGAACAGGAGCGCTTCCCCCCCAGCGCCGGCAGCCTGGAATTCATGGAAAAGCAGGAAAAATAAAACCTCCCAGCATAAGGTTGCCCAGGAACTGGATGGGACTGGGGAGACTGGGAGGATGAGGGTGGTCAGAGCAGGGAGTGGGGGTGGTGGAGTCCCTGAATCCCGCTGGAAGCTGCACAACTTGGATCTGCTGCTGAGTTTGCCGGGTGGGAAAGCAACCGGCTGGGAGAGATGTTTGGGGGAAGGACAAGGGGGAAAAAACTGGAAAAAAAAAGAAAAGTGGAATAAGAAGGAAAAATGAAAAGGGGGAAAAAGAGAAATAAAGCAAAAATAAAAAAGATTTTAAGGGGGAAAGAAAATAGGGAAAAAGGAAAAACAGAAAAGGGAAAAATGAAAAAAGGGGGGAAAGGGAAAAGGAAAAAGAGAAAGGAAAAAAAAGGAGGAAAGGGAAAAAGGGTAAAAAGGGGGAGAGAAGAAAAAAAGAAAAAAGGGAAGAGGAAAAAGAAAGAGGAAAAAAGAAAAAGAAAAAAAAGAGGAAGAGGGAAAAAGGAAAGGAGGGAAGGAGATAAAATGAGAAAAGAGAAAAATAGGAAAAGGAAAAAGTTTAAAAAGGGAAATAAAGGAAAAAAGGAAGAATGGGAGAAAGGAAAAGAATAATGAAAAACAAAAATGAAAAAAGGTAAGAGGAAATGGGCAAAAAAAAGGAAGAAAGCAAACGAGAAAAAACAAAGGAAAAGGAAAGAAAGGGAAAGAAAGGGAAAGGAGGGTAGGAGAAAAAAGGAGAAAAAAGGAGAAAAAGGGAGAAAAAAGGAGAAAAAAGGAGAAAAAAAGGAGAAAAAAGGGAAAAAAGGAAAAAGGAGAAAAGGAAAGGGGGAAAAAGGAAAAGGGGAAAAAGGCAAGAAAGGTGTAAAATGAAGAAGACAAAAAAGGAAGAAGAAAAAAAGATGAAAAGATGAAAAGTAAAAGGGGGAAAATCTAGAAAAAGGGAAAAGAAAAAAGACAGCAGAGGCAAAATAAATTAAAAAGGGGAAACAAAAAAAGGAAAAGGGGGAAAGGAAGAAGAAAAAGAAAATAACAAGAAAAAGGGAAAGAAGAAAAAGAGAAAATGGGGAAGAAGAAAAAGAGATAAGAAATAAAAAGCAAAGAAAGACAGAAGAGAGGAGTGAGTTTTCCTCAGAGTCCATCTCTTGGGAAGAGGGAGCAGGGAGGATTAATCCCAAGCTTTGCCCCAAAGAGGTGCCATTGTTTTTTAAAGCCTCTAAACCAGTCCAGAACAGAAACTGGATTATGCTGGGCCAGATGTCAGGGCTGCTCCGAAACAATCCGGGTTGTGCATCTCATCCCAGCCTCATTAAAAGGATTAAAAGTACTTCCTATAGAAACAAAAAATATGGATTTCCAAATGGGAGTCACTGTTCCCTCCCGCCTGTAACGGCTCCAATCCCAGCAGATGAATTTCACTTTAATGAGATGTCATTTTGGAGAATGGTTTAACATCCCTTCAAAAAAAATCCGAGGCCTAAAACCTCGTCAAACCACGTCGGGATTATTAAAAGAAAATTTACCACACAGACAAAATAAAATCAAACAAAATAGGAGCCGCCAATTCGCAGAATCCATGACACGGCCGTTTTTAAATGTGATGGAAAAGGCTTTCCAAGTTATCTGCTTAACCACAGGCTTTCTGTTTACTTCTCACTTTCATGTCAAATGAATTTGGGAAGAAAAAAATTGACAGGAACTTTAAGGCCATTCGTCACATTCCAACTCCGTTCGCAGATTAACATGGCAAAAGCCGGGAAGGCAGAGGGGGGATTTTATCATCTTGATAAAAGGAAATTAACTCCCGGTGTCCCAACCTCTGCCCTCTGCTCACGATTCCTTCGCCTCAGTGCAATCCGCCCTGGGAGGTAAAGTCCCACCAGAGCAGCATCCCAATTAAATAAACAACATAAAAAGCTGTGCTTGAAATGCCTCAAAATCGGGAGATTGAACCACTTGCACCACTTAAAAGCATCTAGCCCACACCACCAGTGCAGTTCGTGCTTCAAACTGGTCTGCGGGACGTTGGGATCCCACCTCTTGGACCCCAGAAGGTGGAAAAAACAAATGGATCAAGGAAAGAAGACGGCATTTGCTGAGATCTTTAAAATCCCCATCCCTGTCTGCTCACAATATATGGGAACGTCGATTAAAGGCTCTCCCGTCGGAGCGCTCGGCAATTTTCCGCCGTGGAAGCCGACGTTAACAGTTTTCCCTGTTTTCTCTGCAACTTTTGAGATGACACCCCAGAACCAGAGAAATACGGATTTGCTCCATCCACCGTGAATTATGGTCCCAAACTCCGCTCTCCGTTCTCAGCTCCAACCACTGACCTCTTCCAGGATCGTGAACAAAGAAGCCCGGAACGGTTTGGGTTGGGAGGGGCATTAAAAACCATCGAGTTCCAACCGTGGGCAGGGACACCTTCCACTGTCCCAGCTTGCTCCAAGCCCTGTCCAACCTGGCCTGGAATACTTCCAGGGATGGGGCAGCTACAACTTTTCTGGGTAGCCTGTGCCAGGGTCTCACCACCACCCCAATCCAACGCTGGGTTGTACAACAAGCAACCAACGTATCCCAAGTGCTTCCCAACAATTCCCAGAGGTGTAACAGTTGTTGTGCAACCCCATCCCACTTCCTGAATGGATGGACTTCTTAGGGACCCTCAGAGTGCAACCAAAAAGCTCAGAAATGATGGAATTAACCTGGTTTAACCCATTACTGTCCATCAGTGGGGTTATGGTGGACGACTCAATGCAGACCCTGATTGCCCCAATCTCCAACACAACAAGAGGAAGATGAAAAGGATGAGAAAGCTTCCCTGGAATTCCCAGCGATACTTTCTCCTTCCCAAAAGAGAGGGAATATATTGAGTTTTTATGTTCATTTCATCCATGGCAAGTCAACAACACCGTTCGGTGGGAACGAGATACAGGAACTGGAATGAATCCAATGGGCAACATGCAACTCTATCTCGAAACCCTCAGATTCCCATTCCACTGTGTCTCCCTTCCCCAAGGATTTAGGGAGAAAGGGTTAATTACACGCTGACAGCGCACCAGGACCAGCACCTGCAGCTCCACTCACTCCGGAATAACATGGAAAATAATCTATCAGAGAGGGGAAGCCAAGTGCCCCTCCCCACCACACGATCCCGTTGTCTCAAGACAGTGAAATCACTTTTGCAGGGAAGCTTGTAACAACATTCAAGCAATGTCCGAAAAATGGGAAGGAAAACTGGGAAGGCTTCCCTGGGAACGGATGACGGGGGCTGCATGAAATGGATGGTCCCATCCTGTGGAAGTGCTCAAGGCCAGGCTGGAGAGGGTTTGGAACAACCTGGTCTAGTGAGTGGCATCCCTGCCGATGGCAGGGGAGCTGGAACCAGATGCTGTTCCAAGGTCCTTTCTAACCCAAACCATTCCATGAATTTCTGAACAAGGACATGAGCTGGGTCAGCAGCTGGTACCTAAAAAACGTTGCTAAGGGAGCAAAAAGAAATTGGAAACCCAAACCCACTCAATGCGAAGGAAAGGAAGGGATGGGACAAGGAGGTCGGTGTGTCCAAGTGAGCTGGAACACAACATCCCAACCTCCTGCAGAGGGTGAAGGGAAGGGATGATGGTTCCTCCTCCTCTTGGATGCTCGGCCGGATCTCCCCTTTCCCAGGGAAGTGGCCCTCATACCCACCACTGTGGCTGAACCCCGTTTCAAAGCCTGCATCACCCACTTTATCTTTCAGCTCTAGTCCCTAAAGGCTTCAGATCTTTGAAACCTTGGGGAAAAAATCCTTGTAATCAGCATCTCACAGAATCATTTAGGCTGGAAAAGACCATCAAGTCCAAACTTTGACCAATCACCACCTTGTCAACCAGACCAGAGCGCTGAGTGCCACATCCAGTCATTTCTTGACTGGGATGGTGACAACTGTTTCCATCTTAATCCGTTCAACGTGCTCCAGGCCACGGAACAGAACAAAAGAGAAGAAAATAAAAGGAAAAAAGAAAACAAAACTAAACCACACAAGCGAATCCTCCGCTGACAAGTTCCTTTCTCCTGAGCAGGCATTTCTCTGACAAATGTTGGATTATCTTGTTCTTTACTTATTTATAGTGCTGCAGGGGTAGGATTGTCCCTCAAGAGGCACCACAAAGTTTTCAGGAAGAAGTATCAGTTTCCCCAGCAGTGCCAGACACAACTCATTATTTGCAGACAGGTGACTTTTGTTTTCCACACTTGCAGCAGGATTTGAGAAGAAAACTCTTCAAAGTGGGTCAAGTGTTTCATTCCCCCACTGGGGGTCTAAAAACTCAACTCAGAGGTCTCTCTGCTCCCAAAAACATGTCTTAGAAGTGGTTCTGGCTCTCCAGAGGGAGAACTGGAGTCTTCTGAAGGAGTTTATAGACTCCTGGAATATTCTGAGTTGGAACAGGATCATCTAGTCCAACTCCTGGTCCTGCACAGGACACCTCAAAAATCCCACCCCGTGCCTGAGAGTGTTGTCCAAATGCTCCTTGAGACCTGGAAGCTTTGGTACCGTGACCACTTCCCTGGGGACCCAGCATCTCTGGGAAACCTGTGCAAGGGCCTCACCACTCTCACAGGGAAGAACTTCTTCCTGATATCCAATCCAACGCCACTTATTTTCAGTGGGAAGCCATTCCCCCTTGTCCTGTCACCCCTTGCAAAAATTCCCTCTCCATCTTTCCTGTCAGCCCCTTCCAGGCACTGCAAGGTTGCAATGAGGTCACCCTGAAGCTTCTCTTCTCTAGGCTGAACAATCCCAATTCTCTCAGCCTTTCCTTGTAGGAATGGTGCTCCATCCCTCTGATCGTCAAGCCCAGAAGGCTTCTGCTGCCTCTGTGCAAGGTCTGTGACATGTGGACATCCCACTTCTTTGGTGGCCACGTCCACATGACCCGTGGAAAGAAGTTGGAAGCAGGAGCAGAATGGCTGCCATCTCTCAGCGTGACGCTTCATCCATCCCAACTCCTCCATGGCAAATCCCTCACCCCTTTTCCAGCAGAGAGAGGCTGTGAGGAGAGAGGACATCTCCCTCCAGGATTTTTAAGGGATGATCAACCTCAATGTCACCAGGAGCAACCAAAATTTCAGGCCAGCAAATCGCAAGCCCTTGTGAGCTGCGCTCCCAGCAAAGCCGCGGGAGATAAGGGGGAGGAGTGAAAAGGAGAATCAATAAATCTTAACCTCATTCACAATGATCTGGAGCTCTTATTAAGTAAATTAATTTAAGTTAATTTAACTCGATCATGACTCCCGATCACAGTGATTTAGTGAGGGGGAAATTGCATTAGGAAAGGCCACACTCACCAGATAGAAGAACGGAAGAAAATTAGATCCACTTAGCAATGTGAATTAATATGGAAATAGCAGGTGTAAATTTCACCTTATCAAGAGAGTGAAAATTATCTTCATAAATTTGGAGAAATAGGCCCCGAGTTGCTTATAAATCTATTTAAAACAAAAATATTACAAAAAGTGGAGTAAAATTAATTTAAAATATACTCCCACCTATCGCCTCGAAGAAAAGTCAGCAGCAGGGCTGAGTTTAATGCAACCCAGCAAGAAAGGAAGGATGGAATTCATTCCCGAGGGATTGGCATCAGGTAGCTCCAGCAACTCTCCCTGTCACTCATTTCCCAAAGCCACAACCCTCTTCATCTTAATCTGGTTATTTGGGGGTTTATTGGCAAAAAGGGCAACATCCTGGATGTCCCGACGAAGTAAAACCCTGGCATATCACTTCCAGATGTCCAAAAACCTGGACTTCATGGAAGAAATCGCTCCTTAGTGCCAGGTGGGAACCAGTTTGGGAGTAGCACTGGAGGGCAGCACCACCAGCTGACATCCCACTGCTGGCTTATGGGAAAGATATTAAAAATATCAAATTATTATAAAAATATTGTAACTATTAAAATGAAAAATATTACTGAAATGTTACAAATAATTGACTACTCAGTATGAAAAATAAAACTGAGGTGACTAAAGTGGTGCCCCACCATCACCAGAGCTGCTCCTTGTTTTGGGAAGAGCAAAGAAAATCAGGAAAAAAGCAGCTCGTGCTATGTTGCTTGTGACAGATCCAAGATGATGATAGGAACGATGGAGCAAAAACTCCTGTAAAAACTCCAGGAGAAGCATTTGCCACGTGCTTCCTCCAGACAGGCCGGATGATTGATCACCCCCAACGAAGGTAATTGGGAGACGGAGATTTATGGCTTCTTTAAAACATAATTGTTTTAATTTGCTGATGGCATTTTATCAAGATTTGTCTGAAGCAGCTGTAAGATCTAAACTACACCAATTTAATGAAGTCAGAGATTAATACGGAGAAAATGATCCTACAAGTGGGAGCTCTCGGCCAATTGTGGCGGAACGAGGTCGTTCCTTGGAAAATCACCGCTGGGTTGAGCTAGAGCCACTACCCGGATGCCAGAGGTTCCTGCTCTGAATTCTATGCCTAAAGCTTCTCCTCTCCTTGATTCTCACCATGGATCCTCCATCCATCAACCATCCAGACCTGGAGTAACAAGGTGTGAGGGAAGAAGCTCAACAGTCAGAGGATAAGTTGTTTTCTCTTAATTAAGGCTGAAAGTCACAGCATCATGGAATGGTTTGATTTGGGAGAGACCTTCAAGACCATCTTGTTTCAACCTCCTGCCATGGGCAGGGACACCTCCCACTATCCCACGTTGCTCCAAACCCCGTCCAACCTGGCCTTGGACACTTCCAGGGTGGTGAGGCCCTGGCACAGGTTTCCCAGAGAAGCTGTGGCTGCTCCATCCCTAGAAGTGTCCAAGGCCAGGTTGGACGGGGCCTGGAGCAACCTGGGATAGCAGAAGGTGTCCCTGCCAATGGCAGGGAGTTGGAACTCATGAATCTTGAAGGTCCCTTCCAAACCCAACCATCCTGTGATTCCATGAAACTGTGGGATGATGGAGCAGGCAGAAAATTACGTGGGTTGTTTCTGGAAAGGGAAACGCAAGAATTTGGTCCCAAGGATGTGCAAATGGAAGTGGCACCTCCAAGTCGAGCAGTAATCGGAGGAGACAACCCAGAACAAAAGGAGATGTGTGGATCTCAGGGATGATGCCCAGGCAGGAAAATTATCAAAAGCAAAAGTAGAATGTGAAGACAAAGAAGGAGGTGTTGAAGGTAAGACTGACCATAAGTCCAAAAGCATCCCAGTTTCCATACTGGAAGAAGCACTTTGAGACCAGTAGGATACAGGAGATGAGGATTTTCTCAACCAAGAGCTTGGAAAACAGAAAAAATAATTGACCCAACCATTTTTTCCCATCTCTCTGTTTATCCCATACTTCACTTCATCACCCTGACCTCTTCCAAAACCAACCATCCCTTCAGACATCGATTTGTGAATCCCAAAATTCACTTTTAAAGGGAAAAATCAGGCCGAGTCAGGCTTTAGAAACAATCACCACAATTTATGTCCCCCCACAGCTCTACCATAAAAGCCACCAATCCTCAGGGCATTTCTGGGAAATGGCTTTTAGAGGAAATCACCTGGAGCAGGGAGAGCAACGCTGGCAAGGAGCAGAGCAGGCTCTCTCTTCCCAAAGCACTGCCCTTGACTCCTGGCATTTCAGGGGAGGACAAGTTATTCCTGACCTAAGAACAGCCAAAGTCTGTATTTTCACCAAACCCATCACTTCTAGTTGCACCTTCTTTTAGAGAATCAATTATTTTAATGACCTTCCTGCTTCTACGCAAGCTCCAGGTCTTGTCTTCGCCTCTGAGATGCTCCCTGGAAACATCTCCACCTCTACAGATTTAGGAATATTCCTGCTCAAGGTTATGGCACTTTCAGTGCCTCCCTTCTCTAGGCAGTGACAAAATATTACCTGGTGTTCCACCCATCCAGATAATTGGGAATAAGGCAGTTTGGGACAGCACCTACATCCTGGTTTGGAGCATCCAACATGCTCCCCTTCATCATCAACATCCACATGTGTATTCATCCTCTTTTCAGCTAATTTAACTGCTCCATGGAAACAATTAATTGCAAGAGGGAATAAATAGGAAGCCACAGGCATAAGCTGTTGGCACCAGCTCAGGATAACACAATTCCTAATATGATTTTACACTTTAAGTCAATAAACTCTGCGTAGACCAAACAAATACAGAAATTAAACGGTGAAGACGCAACGGGAAAAACACTGAGCCAATGTGGGAGGTCCCGTGGCTCCCACATCCCAACCAGCTGCATTCCAGGGATGGAAGAATTACCTGGATGTCACAGGGCGCCTGGTCTTCCAGGTGGGAATGGGGCTGGTGAAGGATGATAAGGCTGGAGACACCACGTTCTTCTTCACAATCCTGTAACGCGTCTTTATCACCTTGCTGGCTGGGGAGCTCCTTACAAAGTGGAAGTTGGATCCTAGGAGAAAAAACATGGAAAAACAAACCTGAAATTCAGGTGTGGATAGGACAGGAGGGATCTCACTGACATTCTCACAGAATCGTGGAATTTTTAAGGTTGGAAAAGACCTTTAAGATCATCAAGTTCAATGGTCATTGGTCCCACATCCAACTTAAGTCCTACATCCAACTTCTTAGCACCTGAAAAAAGGGGTGAAGTTTCAGGAGTGGGACCACCATGGCTGTTGGGAACAGAAAGGTCCTGATGGGCTTGGGAGTGTTTAGCTTCACCAGCTCATCAGCAAAACTCTACCAGGGGAATCATGGATTCACCAACAACACCTTGATGCCAACATCCACATCAGAAATAAATGTATGCCTTTAATCCTTGGCACTTCCATCCTATTTTTCATCCCTGGAAGTGTTGAAGTCTAGTCTGGACAGAGTTTGGAGAAACCTGGGATGGTGGAAGGTTCCATGGTAAGGAACTGGATGAGCTTTAAGCTCCCTTCCAACCCTACCCATTCCCAGATTGTCTATGCTGCAGGATGATCTACATCCCGGGTTATTCCACGGAATGTTTTGTGCAATTAACAGTTCTACGTTTGACTGTGGTTTTCCTCCACGAGCCCTTTTTTTTTCCCCCAAGCTTCCAGGAATGCACCTAATTGCCCGACTTTTATAACATACAGCTGTAACTGCCCAGATAATTAAAGCTGACACTCCATGCTGAGCCTCGGTCTCTGGGTTTTATAACTGATTTAAAGGGCCGGCTGTTTTTCTTGGAGATCCACTCATTAAAATTATGGAGAGGTTGGGAGGGGAAAAGCGGGATCGTTATTTCCGCTGAAAATGTTAGACCCATCCCCATGTTTGTCTCTGTGAGAGGAGGGAGAATAAGGTGGATTCCCAGGTAAACTAGGAAAAGCAGGGAAATACATTTTAGAGCTGACACTTTTCCCTAGAAAGGAGGGAGCAGCTCCCCCATTTCTCTGCAACAGTGGCAACATCAATCCACAGCTTTGCAGTTTCATCCAGGGAATATTTTCCTCCTTGAGCATTCTCAACAAATTGATGACCTGTGTTGGCTTTGGGAGGGATCGGGCAACACAAATTTCCATTCCCAAACTCAGCAAAAAAGTTACAACTCCTGGTGATGGGAAAAGGGGAAAACCAGGCTCTACCACGACAGAAAAATCACTGGAATTTTTCATATTAAAGATGATGTTCACAACATTCCACAGTCTGAACCCATGGGATACATCATGGAACTAAAGGATCTTCCAAGTTCTCTTCCAGTACAAACCATTTGATGATTCAATGACTGGAGGAATTGCAGCCACTTTAGAGGTGAGGAACTTTAGAGGCCATTTTAGAGGGGAGGCAAGAAGGGAGAGAGGAAAGAACATGGAAAGCAAACGGGATTTCACTGCTCTTTCCCTATCCTGGGATTTTTTTGTAGCAGATCAAATTCTTCAGAGCAGTGACCAAACCCCTGCGTGGGCTTTTAAAGCTTTTGCAAGGTTGAAGCTCTAATTACAATTAAAATTGCTCCCAGGTACTGGCAAACTTGGAGTCTTTTCCTTCAGGGAACTGTATTTAGGACAGGAAAATGGGAACAATAAAAGGACAGAGGTGCCAACACCACACACACGATGAAATCCCAGCTACGGTGATGGTGGGACTGTCCTGAAATCATGGAATCATGGACTGGTTTGGGTTGGAAGGGACTTTTAAGACCATCCAGTTCCACCCCCCTGCCATGGACCGGGACACCTTCCACTACCCCAGGTTGCTCCAAGCCCCGTCCAACCTGGCCTTGGACACTTCCAGGGATGGAGCAGCCACAGCTTCTCTGGGCACCCTGTGCCAGGGCCTCACCACCCTCCCAGGGAAGAATTCCCACTGAGAAAGGGATGAGAGCCACAGTCCCACATCCTCCCCAAACAGCAACAGCACAAGTTGCCCCTTTCCCTCCTCCACTTCGACCTCACGGAATTACTAAGCTGGGAATTCACTGAATACATAATTAACATTTTTTTGCCCCCACACAAGCTCAAGCTGCCACCAATCAACCCAGAACTGCATCAAACTCCTGCCTGACAAGAAAGAGAGGTCCCAAATTATTGCAGGCATCCCCCTCCTCCTCCTCCTTCCCGAAAACACGCTGGCACCTGGTAAACTCTATTCCCAGAGGTAATTGGATGGTGTATTCATTCCGAAGCTGCTCCTTGGAAAGTGCCTGATGCGCGACTCCGGCATTAACCACCTCCTCAAAGAGCCTCTCCGAAGAGCTCCGTTTTCTATTATTACTTGCTAGCTGAGGGGTTTTGTGTAGATAATCATGTTATTTAGACAGGATGTTGGTTTAATTCCCTTCATTACAGGCTCCCAGGGTTGTAATTTTTTCCTCTCCGCGTGATGTATTCCCCGTGGCACATTTCACTCAAATCAAACACTTCACGCTTTTATTACAAACAATACCCCAGCGTCCCCCGTTATCAGCCCGGCGCACACATCCCCACTCCTCGCCGCGATCCAGAGGTCACTTCTAATGACTAATCGATCTCATTAGCTTTCCTAATTAAAAACTTTACTACCGCCATGGAAGACAAACTACAAAAAAACTGCTTGCATCATATTCGAATGGGATATGAGCATCATTTATCAGCCAGGGCCGTGCGCTGCTGAGCTCGGGGCTTTCTGCGGAGCCGCGAATCCCGCGAGCACCGTGAGCGCCTCCCGTTCCCAGGGAAAGAAAATCCTGGTGTAAACACAAAATGCAGAATTGTTAAGGTTGGAAAAGACCTCTAAGGTCATCAACCCAGGGCTGCCAAGGCCACCACTAAAACACATTCCCAAGTGCCACATCTACGCAACTTTAAAATCCCTCCAGGGATGATGATTCCACTGCTTCCCTGGGCAGCCCAAGCATGCCTTCAGTAGAGAAATTTTTCCAAATATCCAGTCAAAACTTCCCCTGGTGCAACTTTAAGGCTGTTTCCTCTTGTCCAACGCTGCCCTTGAGACGGGGAATTTGTTGCCAAAACCTCTTACCAGGGTGCTCTAAGCAGGTGGGATCCAGGAGCCACCAGCACACACATCCCTTAAAAGGGGTTGGATGCGAGGGTCCTTATTTCTTATTTTCCTGAGAGAAATACCAGGATTTGGCCCCCTGGGGAAGTTAAAGCAGGGAGAGCATAAGAAGAGTTCAGTCCTGGAATATTTTACCTGGGGAAGGATCTGGAGAAACCTTCTTTTAAAGGAGACTTAAAAGAAAGATGGGAAATGACTTTGGACAAGGGATGGAGTGACAGGACACAGAGAACCGTTTCCCACTGCCAGAGGGCAGGGATAGATGGGATATTGGGAAGGAACTCTTTCCTGTGAGGGTGGTGAGGCCCCAGCACAGGTTGCCCAGAGAAGTTGTGGTTGCCCCATCCATGCTTTGGGTGGGGCTTGGAGCAACCTGGTCTAGTGAAAGATGTCCCTAAAAGTCGTGTTGATGTGGCACTTGGGGACAGAGTTTAGTGGTGGCTTTGGAAGTGCTCGTTAACATTTGGATTTGATGATCCTAGAGCTCTTTTCCAACCTGAATGATTATCCATGATTCTGTGATTCTAAATCCATGAGGCAAGAGGAAGATGATGCTGCTCAGGATGGATCAGGGAAACCACAATATTGGAGTAAATCCTATCCAGCTACTGCTGGGAAGAAGGAAGTTAAATAAGAAAGGGGAATTTCAGGAGGGCAGATTCCCAAATCCAAGAGATTATTGCTGCTTTTGGAAAAGGATATGGGGTAGAAAAGCTTCCTGTATGGCAAATGGGGAAAAGAACTAAATTAAGTCATGACCTGGGTGCCACAAGGTCTCCCATCCTCAATCCTTGACTACCACGACCCTTCCCGTGTGTCTCCATCGGGGCTCAATTCCGAGCTGTGCCGTTAATCCCGATCGGAGGCAAGACGGGAAGCAGTGAGTGACAGGTACATTGATCTTCCAGCACTTGGAAGCGAGAGGGGAGCAGGGACGAATGCAAATTGGGGAGCAGAAGCTGAACCTTGGATACGCTGCCAGGATTGTCCCCAGCATCAGGGAAAATCTCAGGGATGAAAGGGATACAGCAGGACCACCCCAAGGAAAAAAAAGCAATGCGGAGACCAAAAAACCTCTGATAAAACCAAATTGCTCCTTCCGAACAGGCATGAGGAAAAAAAATAAAGGGTTAAGGACTACTAGGACATGTGCAAAGGAGCCACCAGAACGTCCCAGCTCCTGACAGAGGGTAAAAAACTCGCACTTGGAACACAAAGCAGCTCCAAAAAGAACTGAAAATCTCTGCTGAAGCGTGTTCTGGAAGCAAACCCTTCCCAACATGAAGATGAAGCCCTTGCCATGGGATTTGCTCCAGGTCTGGAAGTGAAGATTTAGCAAATCCCACCATTATCTTCTCCCTGTACCCCAGAACAAAGAGGCCGCTCATCCGAAGCCATCCCAGGCTGCAGCAGGACAATCACACACATCCAGTGATGCTCTGGGGTGGTATGGGATCAAAGCTCCCTCTTTTCCATGGGAAAAGGCATCCTTTACTGAAAACAAATTGCTGCTTGCTTCTGTTATGTGGAGTTTGGGATGACCAATGTCAAGACATGGAATGTGGCCCCCACATCAGTTCCTTGTAAAATCCCTGCAAGACCATTTCCTAATAGATCTGATCCTTCCATGCTGTCCCCCACCTCATGGATAAGGGAAGGTGGTGGAGGAGCTTTCCAGGATTTTATTAAGAAGGTCCCAGGGCAAATTTGGGGATAGAAGACAAGTTTGCAGCCAAGAGCAGAAGCACCACGGGAAGCTCTGATGGCCAGGATGGATCAGCCTAACTCCTGCTGAGACAGCAGATTACAGGGATTGGGAATCCCAATTATTGCCCTTCATATCAACCGAGAGCCAGGCTGCTCCAAGCGCCGTCCAACCTGGCTTTGGACATTTCCAGGGATCCAGGGGCAGCCACACCTGCTCTAAGAATTCCATCCCAGCCCCTCACCACCCTCCCAGCCAAGAATTCCTTCCCAATATCCGAGCTATCCCTGCCCTCTGGCAGTGGGAAGCCATTCCCTGTGTCCTGTCACTCCATCCCTTGTCCCAAGTCCCTCTCCAGCTCTCCTGGAGCCCCTTTAGGCACTGGAAGGGGCTCCAAGGTCTCCCTGGATCCTTCTCTTCTCCAGTTTCAGACTTCAGCTCATGATTGGGTGCAGAGGTGGAAAACCACCCAAACCTTCTGGGGATTATCCCCAACACCGCTTGCTTCCTTGGATGAGAAAAACTGTGGATGGGAAGGGAATAGCAGTGGAGGGAAAAACTGAGAAAGAGAGAAGTTGGACTAAAACAACAATCATGGAATGGTTTGGGTTGGAAGGGATCTTCAACAACATAGAGTTCCAACCCTCTGCCATGGGCAGGGACACCTTCCACTAGACCAAGATGCTCCAAGCATTTGGAAATGACCTTCAACAGGGATAAATCCATGGGAAACCTGAATAAGTTCCACCACAGCTCCTCCAGCCAAAAGCAAATGGTTCTGGTGTTTCCCATCACACCAGTACCACCTGGATGGTGTCACTCCTGAACCGTGTGGCACCGACACCTTTTGTCCCGGTTGCCAACTTGGCCAAGTCCCTGGAGTTAACAAAAGCTTTGGGATTACTGTAATACTGTTAGGAATTCAGTGTGAAAGCAGACACCAGTATTAGGGATGATTATCCCGGAGCAGGTTCAATATGTTCCCACAGAATGGCACAGCAAGAGGTTAATTATGTTGCAACTGGAATCAGCTTCCAAAAGGACCATCCTTGGGTTTAAGAGGGGAATTTAATTTTCACACTCATTCAGTTCCGAGCTCTTTCAAGAGCGATGGCTCTTTATGCCAGCATGTAAACGATGCTTTATGATCATGAACTGCTGCTTAATAGGAAATAAATCCAATTGATCCAAAGTGCTTTACCTGGGACCCAGAGCACAGTGGCTGCTCCGGTTGTCACATTCAGAGAGGACGGGAGAAGGGTGGGATTTGGAGCTGAAACATTTTAGAGGGCTCCAAACCCATTGGAAAATTTGCTTAGCATGGCAGCTGCTTTCAGCTGTGAATATGTGGGGGATTAATACCAAATCTGCTTGGCTAATTCCGTTATGCCAATCGGACCACAGGAAAAGAAGAAGTTCACGGAATCCACCAGGAGCGAGGCTGAGTTGGGCAGTGGCACCTGGAGATGAACTGTAAGGAAACACCTATTTAAGCAGGAAAAGTATTAAATTCATGGAATTTTTTGACTTGGAAGGGGCCTTAAAGATCATCTTATTCCAAAACCCTTGCCATGGACAGGGATACCTTCCACTAGACCAGGTTGCTCCAAGCCCTGTCCAACCTGGCCTCGGACACTTCCAGGGATGGGGATTCACCACTTCTCTGGACAAAACCACATATCCAATAAATTCCATGGGTCTGAGTCTGCATCCAAAATTTCTGGGTTCAGGTAAAATGTACAGGACTTTTGTTTCCAAGAAATACAGAGTAGGAAAACCACCTAACTTGAAGAGAAAAATTCTGGCAGCAGGGGCAGGAGGGATTCTGCCCCTCTGCCCTGCTGAGGTGAGATCCCACATGGAATTCTGCCTCCAGCTCTGGGGTCCAACAGCAGAAGGATGTGGAGCTGCTGGAGCAAGTCCAGAGGAGGCCATGGAGATGCTCCAAGAACTGGAGCCCCTCTGCTCTGGAGCCAGGCTGGGAGAGCTGGGAATGTCCAGCCTGGAGAAGGGAAGGCTCCAGGGAGACCTTATTAGACCTTATTTCAAAACTCCAAAAGTTTAGGAAAGCCACACCATGCATGGAGATGTCACGGGGGAACAAAGTGATCCCTGAGCTGTTGAGAAGAAAGAAGGGGAGCGAGGAGAAGAGCATCTGGAAAAGCTGGGGGTGGCACAGCCAGGAGAAATCCAACAGCGAGGAAACATCGGCAGCGAGCGTGACGGGAGAGAAGCAGAAAAGAAAAGCAGCAGATGTGAAAGTCATGGAGCTCCAAGAAACTCCCTGGAAAAATGCTGCTGCAAAAGACACTCAGGATCAGCCTCCCAAATGGATGAGGACCTGCACTCCCTTTCCAGCCCACTGGTGCAATCCCCACTTCCATCTGCAGCTGGGATGCTGCACAGAATGGATTTTAGAGGATCTGGTGTCTTTAGGGTTTGGTTGCTCCCAGCACGCCACAAAACCCAACACGGAATCGTGGAATGGTTTAGGTTGGAAAAGAGAACTAAGATCATTGAGTCCAACCATTCCCTCAGCACTTCCAAGGGCCCAAATAAATCATGACCCCAAGTTCTTCATCCCTGCATTTTTTAACACTCCCAGGGATGGCAATTCCACAACTGCCAAGGGAACCTATTCCAACACCTGATCACTATTCCATGAAGATCTCTAATATCCAATCTGAACCTCTCTTGGCACAACTTGAGGCCATTTCCTCTTGTCCTGTCCCTGTTCCCTGGGAGCAGATCCAAACCCCCACCTGGCTCCACCCTCCTGTCAGGGAGTTGTGCAGAACCAGAAGGTCCCCCCTGAGCCTCCTTTTCTCCAGGATGAACCCCTCCAGCTCCCTCAGCTTCTCCTGGTGCTCCAGACCCTTCCCATCCTTTGTGGAATACCATCCCTGGAAATGTTCAAAAACGTGTGGATGTGGCATCTGGGGATGTGAATTAGCGGTGGCCTTGGCAGTGCTGGTGGAACAATTGGGACTCGATGATCTCAGAGGTCTTTCCCAACCGAAGCCATCCTACATTTATCCACACAAGACCAATCCCTATCATTTTCTGATCACTTCAACCCCACCAGCCCCTGGAGCCAGGTGATTTGGGAAGCCACAGAAAGTAACGGGAAGAACAGTGCCTTTGACTCAGCCCTACAATTCCAATACCGATATTCCAACTGCAACAGAAATGCTGGCAAATATCTTGGTTTATTCCCTCCAACCTCAAACTATAGAGAGAAGCAGAGATAGAGGAGTCCAAAAAGGTCTTGTTGGGGACAGGAGGACACATCACTTGTCACCAAGCTCCCAGTAACCCCAATAACCCCACCAGCTCTGTCACATCCCCATCCCCACTGCCAAAAAGCCCCAGGATGGCCCTTCCAAACATCACAGGAGCGGATGAGCCTTCCAAGGATGAGGAGATCCCACGTTATCCACCAGGAGTGGCAAGAGGAGGTCACACTGAAGGCTCAAAACACCCTTTTCCCGGCTCCAGCCCGTGTTAAAGAGCCTGAATGGGTCTCTGGAGCATCAGCCCTTGTTCAAACACAACCTTTATTATTATAACAAAAGAGGGTGGTGGGTTTTCCTTCCCCCCTTCCCTCGGTGAATGATTATTAATGTGTTTCCAGGAGCTGGATCCATTCCTCTAAATGAGAGCGGGATGGCAGGAGGAAAGCTGATAAATGCCCTCCTCCCCCCGGCCTCGCGGCGGGAGCTGCCAGGGGTGCTCGTTCTAACAAGCTGCAGATGGAAGACGACTGGAATAACAAAGTATGAATTTTTATGAGTCTAATAAATCACTCCACTTTTCCTGCTCTTGATCGTTTCCAGCACTTCAGACACCAGAAAAACCCCGGCTATAATCAAATGGGTTCAGGGATCTCGTGTTCACGCCTCGCCGTGGCACGGGCAGAGGTGGCTCTGCCTCGGGAAACGACAGGAGTGCTCGGCAGGCTGGAATTCCATTTGCATTCGTGCTTTAGGATTGACTTCTTTTTTTTTTTTTTATTTTATTTAAATTTAACAAGGCAAAATTTGAATCTCTTAGGTATTCCCCACCCTCAAAGCCACTTATCCAACTGAAGGCCACCCGGCTTTTAGCTTTCCTAAGTATCCACTTAAAAAGAACCTGACCTGACTCCGGCATCAGCAGAGGAACTTGGATAAACTCAGGCAGATGGGAGGAAAACTTTGCAGGCAGAAGGTTCATTAAGATCCTTTCCATTCTCCTTTCTAAACTTTGATATAAAGCAGGTGATGGACAGGCTCAAAATCCATCCCAACGAGAAACAAAGGGATTCAACTACAAGTTGTAACCACTGAGTAGGTGCACACGGGTTTGCCGAGGGAAGCATTTGCCAAAATGCCAGAAAAGCACCACATCCATGCAAAGAAAGAATCAGGACGTTGTTTTCCTTCCCAAAAAAAACTCTTCAAACCTTCTGGACAATGCCTGGGACAGAACCAGGTCAGGGACACCACAGCAGTTGCCTGCCCATGGCAGGTGGTTGGAATGAGGTGATCTTTAAGGTCTCTTCCAACTCAAACCATTCCATGATTCCATGCGGTTAAGCAAAGGAGAACCATTCCCTCAAGACCAAGCACAGCTCCAGGATCTTTAAAAGATGGAAAAAACTCCTCCTTATAATCACAGAATCATTAAGGTTGGAAAAGACCTGCACAATTATCAAGTCCAATCTGTGACCAATCCCCGCCCTCTCACCCAGAGAAGAGCACTGAGTGCCACATCCAGTTATTCCTTGAGCACCACCAGGGATGGGGACTCCACCACCTCCCTGGGTGGCCCCTTCCAATGCTTAACAACCGCTTCCATGAAGAAATTTTTCCTGAAATGGAATTAATGCTGCAGCTCTCCCGGTCCCCCAGCACCCGTGTTGACAGTGAGTCTCCATCCACGTATCCCAAACCTCAACGCTTCACCTCCCTGAAGGAAGGATGCCAAGTTAACAGGGAAACCTGTTGTTTCCATCACCCTTATCCTGCCCTAGTCTTTAATCCATCCAATATGTTCTTTTCCCCTGCTTTTCATTTGCTTTTCCAGCACTGCACTGCATCAGGGAGGGAATTCATCTTTGACAAACATTTACCGATTATCAAATCACAACTGCAGCCGCCGACAGGGGCAATAAGTCACTTTAAGCAGCCGCCCGTATTCCAGGCTCAGGAGTTTGGGCAGCTCCTCGATGACAAATCGCTCCTGTCAAAGCCGTGTGTTCCCGGCCGCTCCGGAGCCGTGTTCCCTGTTGTTCCACGCTACCTGGTGTTTAATGACAACACTGTCAGACTAAGACGAAGCCGCTGCGCCACCGACTGCCAAAGCCCCATTAGAGGGAAGATTGAGACCCTACTCTTCCCAAACTCACTCAAGCAACACAACCCGCGAGTTTTTATAATTACGGCGCGAGAGCCATCGATCCCGCGCTGACATCCAACCTATCCCTATGAAATGGGAGTAGTTTGCTGGCTGACAGTTGCTATAGATTATTGTGGGTGGGTTGGTTGTTTTTTTTCCCCCCTTTTTATCCATCGCTCGACAAAGCTCAGGATGGATGGGAAGGAAGAAGAGGAAAACGTGTGCGGTCTTTTCAGTGCTCAGAGCTCCCAGCTCCTTCCCTTCAAAGCGACTTCAAAGAATCCCAGAATGGTTTGGGTGGGAAGAGACTTTGAAGATCTTCCAGTTCCAAACCCCTGCCACGGGCGGGGACACCTTCCACTATCCCAGGTTGCTCCAAGCCCCGTCCAACCTGGCCTGGAACACTTCCAGGGATGGGGCAGCCAAAACTTCTCTGGGCAAGTGTACCAGGGCGTCACCACTCTCACAGGGAAGAATTCCTTCCTTATTTCTGCTCTAAATCTTCCCTCTTTCAGTTAAAACTTTCACCCTCAAGGAGGAAGACCATTGCTGTTGCTTTAATGAAATGTGTTCATCTGCTTGAAGCCGTTACAGGATCCGTTAAGTTCCTATAAATAAGGAATTTCACAGCCTAAGCTGTGCACGAGCATCAGGACATGTGGTTTATTTCCTTGGATTGCCCATTTGGGTGATCCAGCTGGATGGGTTTGGCACTCATCCACTTCTCCCACCTCCCCAAAGACCACGGATTCAGCTGTGCAGGAGGAGAAAGAATCCGACAGCATTCCGTGCTCAGCGTGGGGTTGGACGGCACCAAGAGGCACCCAAACCCTACCCACTATCCCATTCCATGGGCAGAACTTAAGGAATTGACCACTAGGGTTTAAATGGGACTTGATGACCCAAAACCACCATAGATGGAATTTTCTCATAGGTCTGATCCAAATAAACATCCTCTTCAGGATGGGGTGCAGTGAGAGGGAGCTTAAATCATGGAAACACAAGGCCAAGACTTTCTCATGGATCAAATCCACATAGGGACCATGGTCATTGAAATTCATGACATGGAAAACAGGATTACAAGAAGGAAATTCCCACTGGCTACCCTGGATGGCTCAGGAGAGCCATTCCTCCTAAGAAAATCCCAAATAAGCACCACACCACAAGACTGTGGAATAAATTTGGGTCCAACGTCCTCTCTAGCACATGGTGGGATCCTTGGGGTGTCCTGTGCAGGGCCAGGAGTTGGACTTGATGATCCTTGTGGGTCCTTTCCAACTCAGGATATTCCATGATCCCTTTCAGCCATAGTTTCAAAGCATAAAGGCACAAAGATGATCCCACATCGTTTTTTTAGGAAAAGGAAAAGAGGAAAGCTTTGGCATTGGCAGCTCCTCGGCTCCTGAGGTCAACAACATCATAATAAGGAAATCTCAGACCTCCAAGCCACCTGATCCCAAATAACTTTGCTAAATCCAAGGATAACGATTAAGGGAACAAAACAAAGAAAAAACTCCATTTTTGGTGGAAAGCAAAAGCTCTTTTACCCAAAATGTCCATAATCCCATCTCTCCAATCCAGTGCTTTACATTCAGGTTTCTATCCCTGCATCCCTGAGCATCATCCCAGCCTAGTCAACAGCACAGCTTCAAGGAAATGGCACCTGGCCAAGCCCAGGTTGGATTGGGCTTGGAGCAACCTGGACTCATGGAAGGTGTCCCTGCCCACGGTAAAGGGTTGGAATGAGATGATCTTTGAAGCCTCTTCCAATCAAAACCATGTCTCTTCGATCTTGTCCTGCGACTCCAAACCTCTGGGGGCACCTGGATTCTGTTCCAACAAAAAATTAATTTTCCAAAGCCTGACCGACAGGTGAGCAGAGAGAGTTCCCTTTGCTGCACCCTCAGGATCACCCAGGGGTGTCAGCGTGGGAGCAGGGAAGAACAACAAATCTCCCTTTTCCAGCCTCCATGGCTGACGAGCTGCTCCAGACAGGGGGAGAAATATTTGATAAATTTTCATTTCCCTTCCAAAGCTGTCAGGGAATCTTTTTATTGACAGCTCTCCAGGATTCTTCCATAGTCTCAGGGAAAAGGGCACGTGCTCTTGCTGGTTATTAACCAAATACGTATTTTGGAGGGAGAAACAGCTACAATCCACCTCTTCCTCCAAATAAATCCTCCAGGTGCGAGTCCTGCAGAATTCCATACATCTCACAAGCCACGTGGGAGCCCAGTTCACCTGCCCTGACCCAGGAGGGACGATGGAGGGAAGATAAACCCAGAATCATGGAATCGTTGAGGTTGGAAAATACATCCAAGATCATTAAGTCCAACTGTAAACTCAGCATTGCCACATTGACAACAAAACTGTGTCCCTAAGTGCCACATCCACACGTGCCTTGGACACTTCCAGGAATGGTGATTCCGCCACTATGCTCTGAGGGTTGGAGCCTCTCTGCTCTGGAGAGAGGCTGGGAGAGCTGGGAACACTCAGCCTGGAGAAGGGAAGGATCCAGGGAGATCTCAGAGCCCCTTCCAGTGCCTAAAGGGGCTCCAGGAGAGCTGGAGAGGGACCTGGGACAAGGGATGGAAGGACAGGACACAGGGAATGGTTTCCCACTGCCAGAGGCCAGGGATAGATGGGATACTGGGAAATTTTTCCCTGTGAAGGTGGTGAGGCCCTGGCACAGGTTTTCCAGAGAGGCTGTGGCTGCCTCATTCCTGGAAGTGTCCAAGGCCAGGTTGGATGGGGCTTGGAGCAACCTGGGATAGTGGAAGGTGTCCCTGTCCAGGGGGGATGGAATGAGATGGTCTTGAAGGATCTGTTCCCACCCAGACCATTCCCAGATTCCATGAAGACACAAGGCAAGTGCACCAAGACCCTGCCTTAGTACAGCTCCAGCCCCTGGCAACGACAATCACCCAACAAACAACGTCCTAAACCAGGAAACAGACGGATTTTAAAAAGGAGCATGGACTAAATCACTTTGGATTTCCTGCTGGTCCACAGCTTGATGGCTTCTTATCCAAAGGTCAGAAATTCCCTCTCCGAAATCCCCCCGGAACAGACTCTCTATAAAAAGAACCAGGAGCTCGCAGCAAATCCCACGTGCGAACCATAAAGCCGTAATCCCTGGAGCTCCAGGGATTCTGCACATGCCACTGGGGAGTGTGAATAGCCAGACTCCCACCCCGAATCTCAACTGCAGTAACGCCTCCTAAAGTTCTCCCGTTGGCTCCCAGAAGATCCAGGCAATGGCTGTTTCTCAGGCACAGGGCTTAAGGATCGAATCCAGTACAGCAAATCCTTTGGGAGGGTTTATGAGCAAGGAATCAAAGAGTTCCAGGATGGCTCACGAGTTCCACAAAACCAGGTACAAGGTTTTACAAAGCATCCGTATATTTTCTTTTACAATAACCCGAAGTGATCCACGGTCTTGGAGAATTTATGCCCCATGTGCAGGAAAACTTGCTCTTATGTAAATGAAGAGACGTGAATAAAATGGCCAAATAAAACCACTGGAAAACTCAAACGGAGGAATAAAGGAAATCTTGTATCGCACAGTTTTAGCACAATGGGGTAGAGGGTTTCCATCGTCAGAAGGCAGGGTTAGATGGAATACTGGGAAAGAATTCTTCCCTGGGAGGGTGGTGAGGCCCTGGCACAGGTTTCCCAGAGAAGCTGTGGCTGCCCCATCCCTGGAAGTGTCCAAGGCCAGGTCGGACTCGAGGCTTGGAGCAGGGCCGGAAGGTCCCCCCTGAGCCCCCTTTTCTTCAGGCCAAGCCCCCCCCCAGCTCCCTCAGCCACTCCTGGTGCTCCAGACCCTTCCCAGCTCCGTTCCCTTCTCTGGACAACAACAAACCTGAGGTCTGTCCCATGAGCTCTTTGGAGAAACCAACGTGACAGAGGGAAGCACCAACCCCCCGAGCTGCCCCACTGCCCACACAGGCACATGGAAAAGGCAGCAGGATTTTAAGGAAAGGCAGCAGGGACACTTTATTAACCTTTCCCTCCCAGGCTTCCTGACGTGTCCATGGAAAAGCCAGGCTGTCACTACTCCTATCCCATTGTTTGGCCAAACTCAAACCATCTCCCAGAAAACAGTTTGGAAAATTCTGTCCCCACAAACCCCCCCTCACTCAACTCCTCGGAGCACAGCGGCACAAAACGCCTTTCCTAATGTTTCACACTCCGAGAGCTCCTCCAGCCCGCGCTTGCCGTGTAATCCCCACAAAGTGCTTCCCAAAACAGCTGCAGCTCTCCTTAATTAGTCTCCGCGGGCAACTGGCATTAACGATTCAGTCGGATGAGCGACTATTTCTGTGTAAACCCCGCGCACTCCCCCTGGAAACCTCTCCACGCATCCATCAGGAACGGCTCCATTGAGCACTTGAGCTTTGATCTTTTGGCCAAACCCTTCTGGAAAAGCCACGTTAAGAGCGGGTGACCACCGGTAGCTCCCAGCGGTGTCTCCATGAGGAAAGCGCTGACCAGCTCCAAGCTCAGTGGGAATTCAAACCACTTGCAGGTCTTGGGAGAGACCCCTCAGTCAAGACAAGGAACCAACTTTCAGCCCCTGGATTTGAGTTGGTCATTCATGGATTTGGGATCAGCTCTTAAATTACAGCAAGAACTTGCCGTGTTTGCTCCAGGGCTCCTTTAACAGGAGCTGCATTCCAAGAAACTCAACATCTTTACTCAGGCAAATGGGGCTCCAGGGTCTGAACAGAAGGGAGCGGGAAGATGTTTATCCCATCAAAGCGTTGTCTTGACTCAGCAATTCCGGGGAAGCCTTCAGCAAAAATAACTCCTTGAGCAGGAGCAGGTTCTGCAATAAAACTCAGCTACTGTGTCCACCTAGTGCCTAATCAGGGGCCAGGTTTTAAAAGTAATTATAATAATTAACAGGGGGGAGGGAAAAAAGCTGAGAACTTGGGAATCAGATGCTCATGGAAAAGAAGCGCTTGAGGAGAAAATTGCCGAGCATGTGGTGATTTTACCACCAGTTTTAAGGTGTTCAAGGCAGAAAATAACTGAATCTCATGTTAAAATATTCCTTGGATACTTGCGCCTGATGGGGAATAGACTTCAGGGTCAAAGGGATTTGTCCACCAGCCAAAACACCCTCTGGATTCATCGGATACCCCGAGTTGGAAGGGAACCATGAGGATTAACAAGTTCAACTCCTGGCCCTGCACAGGACATCCCAAAAATCCCATCCTGTGCCAGAGAGCCCTTTCCAAAGGCTCTGGAAGCCTTGGGGCCGTGACCATTCCCCAGGGATCCTGTCCCAGCACCCGACCACCCTTTGGGGGAAGAAGCTTTTCCTGATATCCAGCACAAACCTCCCCTGACACATTTCCAGCTATTCCCTCAGGTCCTGCCCGTGGTCACAGAGAGCAGAGACTGGAGCTGCCACTCCTGAGGAAGCTCCAGATCCCAATGATTCTTCCCTCAGTCTCCTCTTCTCCAGGTTTTTCCCCTCCAGATCCTTCATCGTGTCCCTTTGGACCCTCTCTAACAGAGCCTTATTTCTGGGATTACACATTCCAGCTGGTTTTCTCCAGGAACTCAACACGTGCTGTCCCCAATGTCTGCCCAACTCCTCCTTCCGCCAGCTCCAGCCCAAGGAATGAGTCTTCCAGAGGGAGCTAAACATCCTTGAGGATAACAAAAGCCAATCAATTAAGCAAAATCCTCCTCCAAGCTCAGCACAAACCTCGGGAAGAGGCTTCTCCGGGCTGATTTTCTCCTCTTGATGTACCTGCGAGAGTCCCAGAAGCGGCAGAAAGGTCCCCAGACATCCCTCGGCTCTTTGGGGAAGGAATGTGCTTCCTTCAGGGTGGTGGCTCCCAGGAATCCACGGAGCAATTCGAGGCTGGGGAGAGCCAGCGGAGCAGCACTCGGCACATTCCTCCTCTCATCCTTTGTCTCCAGTTTTTTCCCTTCCTTCTGGGCACAGACATCACATGGGAGGTGCCCACGGGATCTGCTTCCCGCCCCGAGGAACGCAGGAAGAGGCACCCCGGGAGCAGCACCTTCCATCAGAGCTTCATTTGCACCCGGAGATTTTTCCAGCCCCTCCAGCAGCTCCTCCGGATGTGAGGATGACACAAACACCAAGCGGCACCGCGGGCTCCCGGGAAGTTGCCAAAGTTGCTCTCAGGTGGGAAAAAGTAATCCATGTCCTGCTCAGAGCTCCAGAACTTCTCCGTTAACTTGCCACTTCCCAGAATCCCCCTGGAATCCCTCACATCCGATACCTCAAATATCACCAAAACATCTCTTGGAATAAACCCCAAACCTCCCCATTGATTAACACAAGTGGACGTGAAACAACCCAAACCAACTCGAGGCTGTTTCAAATAACAAACCACCTTTGATTTTTCCTATCCATAAAACCTGGGATAATATGGAAGCCCGGGAAGATGTTTATCCATAAAGCTGGAGTAGAATATCAATATTTATCTGATGGAAATTTATAACGAGCTGGGAAGTGATTATTGATAGAGGGATCAGGAATTTGCACCAAACTGGATGCTAAGCAGTGACAACACCACTGCCAAAATACACCATGGGTGTGTTTATTCCATAAATATTCTATTCCCTGGAAGGGAATCCCAGAAATCTGGTCTAGTGGAAGCTGCCCCTATCCATGAAAAGGGTTGGAATGAGACGGTTTTAAGGTCCCTTCCAAACCCATTCCAAACCATTCTGGGATTCAGGGCATTTATGTGTGGATTTGCAGGAAGAAAAAGGGAGAATGAGGGTGGATTTGCAGGGATAATTTCTGTGGAGAACCTCTGGAACACAAATGGGAGCTGGGAGGGCTCAGCCTGGAGAAAAGGAGGCTCAGGTGGGACCTTCTCACTCTCCACAACTCTTGGACAGGATGGGAGTCAGGATCTGCTCTCAGGGAACAAGGAACAGGGTGAGAGGAAACAGCCTCCAGCTGCACCAGGAGAGGTTTAAGTTGGATATCGGGAAAATTTCTTCATGGAAAAGGTGGTCAGGCACTGGCACAGCTGCCCAGGGCAGTGGTGGAGTCCCCAGACCTGGAAGAATTTAAAATCCATGTGGATGAGGCACTTGGGGACACGGTCAGTGGTGGCCTTGGCAGTGCTGGGGGAATGGTTGGACTCGGTGGGCTCCGAGGTCTTTCCCAAGCTAAACGATTCCATGATTTTATCTCATGGACTTCGCATTTTGCCACCTGGAATTTGCATCCACCTCCACACAGATTTGCTCCTCAGGGCTCCAGTCACTGCTTTTCATGGAAGGAAGGAGAAATTCCTTTCTCCATGCAGCTTCCTGGGAATAACCATGTGGGAGGATTAGGAAGGAGGGAATCAGGTGGGGAAACTGAGGCAGTGGCTGGGATACTTTGCTGGAAAAGCAATGGAAATATCAGTGCTGCCCTCACTTCCCAGGATTTCCCTCCCTTCAATTAACAGCTGATCCCTTCTCCAGGCATCCAGGAGAGAGGATAAAAGCGGGATGTAAACGAAAGAGCTGCACTTTTCCAGCACCAGGCACTGGAAACGGCAGCGTTGGGAGTCTCCAAGATAATCGTGTCCATGTGCAGGGTGGGAAAGTGGCTGGAGTCAGGTTTCAGTCCAGCAGTGAATTCCCAAACTATTAATACATCCCAGGATGCTGGGACACGGCCATGGCATGCCAGCTGTGCCTCTGGATTGGGAACAACTGTGTGTTGGAAGACTGGACCAAGGACTGTGTGGCCCTTTCCATAAAACCAGTCCCAGCGCTGATCCCTGGATTTAGGGATCGCTCTACCCCTCAATTCCCAAAAATCATCCTGAAAAAGTGCTTAATCTGGATCACTACATGGAATTTGGGGTTAATTCTGCGGCAAATCCCTGCAGGAAAACCTCAATGTAAGATTTAAAGGAGCTTTATCCTCTGCCACATCCCAGGTCTCAGATTCCAGGGATCATTCTGCCCTTCACTTCCAGAGATTCATCCTTAAAAATTTGGATCATTACACGAAATGTGGGCTTAATTCTCATGCAAATCCCTGTAGGAAAACCTCAAACTCAGTATTAAATTTCAGCCCCTGTCACATCCCAAGGCTCAGATTCCAGGGATCATTCTCCCTCCACTTAAAAAGGGGTTACTCTGGATCATTCCATGGAATTTGGGATTCATTCTGATGCAAATCCAGGCAGGAATGAGCACAGTGGGGAATAGTTTGGCCTATCCCTTAGGATACCTCAGAGGAATTTTTTTTAACACAGCCCTCAACATCCCAGTTTTCCTCACTTAAAAGCAAGAAAACCTGGAAGCAGAAAGACAAACGGATTCTTCCTAGAGCAGACAGAAGGGTCAACAGCAAAAACAAGGATAAAACTCAAAAAAACTTCCAAAAATCACCTTTTTTTTCCTTCTGAAGCTGCTTTAACACTTGAGTGCCCTAAATCCTAAGGAATCTCCTTCCCATTCTCCACTCTGGCCCTACTTTAAAAAAAAAACCTGGAATAAAATAATTTTTCCAAATATCAAGGAATTCCTTGATTTATCCAAGAGTTTTGCACATTTAGACTCCTGTGCCATCAAATTAACACCCTCAGGAATCCCGGGAAAAAGCTCCCAAGATTCCTTTACATCCCCCTTCAACTCTTTTCCGAAGGGAGGGATCGAGCAGCCAAAAAACTGCAAAGGTGGGAGCTCTTTTCCAAGTCTCCTAACGAATTTCCCGGCTCTCCGGGATGACAGATCACCGAAGCTCCAGATGGATTGCTTGGAAAAGTGAGATGGTCGTGTTTGGGCCCCGACGTCAGCACATCCCATCAATCTCTGGAGCCGAGCGCGGCTGGCGGGAGTTAATCCCCCCCTCCCTTCCCTTTTCCAGAGTTCATTCCCACTTCATTACTTGGCGATGGAGTGAGCCGGGAGTGTCTGATTTACTGGATACTTCCTGAGCCTGGGGAAGGCACTGGGAAAACGGGAGGGGAGCTTTGTCGCGGATATTCCTTAAAAAGGGGCACAGGGCAGGCAGGAGGAAGGGATTCATCCGATGGAATTATGTGGTTTTCCACTTCTCTCATTCTGAGGTGATAAAATCCTGGGAGAAATGTGTTCCCCTGGCAGAACACATCCCAAAAAATCTGTCCTGCTCCTCTGGGAATCTCCTGGAGATCCCATCTTCCTACACCAAATGCCTGAAGCCAAGGACATCCCAGTTTTCCTGGCTGGACAACACATCCCAAAGGTTCTGCCTGCTTTTCCAGGAATCTCCTAGAAATCCAATTCCCCCAAATCAAACACCAGGAGCCTGAATCCACAGGACAGCCCAGTTTTCCTGGCAGGACAACAAATCCCAAAGGGTCTGCCCTGTTCCACCAAGAATCTCCTGGAGATCCCACTCTCCCACATGAAATTCCAGGAGACTCAAGCTGCAGGAGCAGCCGATTTTCCCTGTGGAAACTTTGCAGCACATCACCAAACCCCACCTTAAATCACCAACAGAGCAGGTTGAAATCACCAATTCAGCCTTTTCCCCAAAAAAAAACCCCTCATCCTGATTCCTAGAAAAGAGCTGGAGAGTTTTTCCCACTCTTTTCCATAAATCCGTGCCCTCCCCGGACAAACCAAGCCGTGCTGAAAACGGATTTTTGGCACTCTGTGACATAAAGGTGCCACTGCTCCTGGCTCCCAGGTAATTTCCTGGTCAGCATCCCTTTATCCCACCATCTGCTGGAATGATTACGAGCCGGAAAAATCCTGACCCAGCAGGAAAAGCAGAGAAGGATGAGGCAGAGGGAAGCAGATGCAGCAGGATCAGGCTGGAGCCGAGTTCCAGCACAGAGCCTCAACATTCCCCTCTCCGGAATAAAATCCTCCTGGGGATGTAAAAGGAAAAAAAAAAGGGAAAAAAAAATCCCAGCCAGAGGATATTTCATGGAAAAATGAGGGTTTGGAAGTTGCTTTTTTATTTCGGAGAGGAAATTTTATGCTATAAAATGGGAATGTTCCCATTTACCTAAATTATGATTGGTGGTGGTTTGGTTTGGGAATTTTTTAAACCCCGAATTTTTGTCCGTGAAAAGCCAGGAATGCACATCCCATTTTTATCCTTTCCAGGGATCTCCTCACTCCTTCATTTGGTCACTCTGACAGGAAGCTCTTTGCCATAAAATCCAAAACAATCCAGGTCGGCGGGGACTGACTGGAAAAGATGGATTTGATTTCCTGACGGAGCCTTTCCCGCTGCTGTTCTGCTCCGAGGGGTCCGGAGGTGATGCCACCCCATTCCCTCTCCTTGTGAAGCAATTAAAGCAGCAATTAATTAATTAATTAATTGTGGCTAAGGACAAGGTGAAAGTTCTGGGAAAGCAGGGAAATAAAAGAATACAATCCAATAAAAAATTCCCAGTTAACTCACCGATCTTGGGAATCAATTAACGGGACAGGAATCAGCTCCATGTGGGAAACATCCCAGAGGCAGCACAAAAGCAACAGCAGCTCTGTCCCTAAGGCAGGAATCCCACACGGAGTGGGAAAAGGTAATTACAGGAGCACTGGAAAACAGGATTTATTCCCAAAGGGATTTTTTACGGAGCATAATTTTCTCGGTGTCTTATTCCGTTCTCACTCCTGATAGTTCGGGAATACCGGGAATGAAGGAGTTAAAAACAACCAACAGAATGTTTAAATTCAATTCTTGCACCTCACAGGTTATCCAGGATATCTCAAATTATCCGGGATTCACGGAGACCCCAGAGGGTTTAACTAAAGAGGAGCCGGGATATGCCTCACTTTATTCGGGATCGAAGGGCAGAATTAGGGATTAAACCCAAACATACCCTAAAATTCCCACAAAAATGAAGGCAGGGCATCACTGCCGGGGAAATTCCAAGCAGCTCCGGCCAGGCTGCGATTCCTGCTGAACACACGGATATTTTCCTGCTTCTTGTAACTCTCACTTCGTTTTTCCCCTACGGAAAAAAAAAACTCCTTTCTCTGGAAAAACGGCGGAGGCATCGTGCCCCCTAGAGGGTACCACGGCAGGTCCTGGAGTCAGATCCCGCTTTTCCATATCCCAGCGGGAAAAAGAGGGAAGGAAAAATCCGTTTCTTCCCAGAGATTTCACACCCGTGCCTGGATAAAATCCGGAATGTGTAAAGAATTGGAAAAAAGTGGGGAGAGAGTGAATCCGGGAATTTTAAACTTTGCAGAACAAGCTCCAAATTTTCCTTTCCAATCAAGAAATCGGTGTAATTAAACCAAGGAATACAGGGAAAAGATCGATCCCAAACCAAGGAATACAGGGAAAAGATCCCTTCTTGTTTTGCTGGAGCGAGACACACGTGGAATTCACTTCTCCACGGAAGCTGCTGGGGCTGGGCTGAGTCCAGTTATCCCTAAAAATCATCCCAAAATGATCCCTTTGGGATGTGGACTTGCTCAAAGCCTCAGGGGGAGGGGGTTTATTCCCTCTCCCATTCCCAAATCTCTTCCCACATTTCAGCGCTGGGAAAATGCTGAGTCCAACAACACAGCTACAATTAAACTGGAAAGTGGAAGGGGAAAAACAGGGAAAAGCCAAAAGGAATAGGTTTGAAGCTGGAGAGGGGGAACAGATGGGAGTCAATGAGGCGGAGAAATACAAGGAAAAGGCTGCTCCTGCCTCAGGGAGCTGCCAAGGTGAAGGATCCATCCCGGGATAGGGACAGAAAGGGAATATCCTGACACAGGATAGAGCCAGAGGAGCACCCATGGATGAGGAGGGGGATTGCTCCTTTTTAAAGGACAATCTGGGGGTGGAAAAGTGTTTTCCTGGTGGAATTTAAAGAGCCAAAAATCCCTGGTTTTGCACTGGCAGCAGCCCTGCTTTATCCCAAATCCCAAATCCCAGCCCATGCTTTCCACGGGGCACAGGAATGTCCTGCTCCTCTGTCAGCAACAACTTTGCTGCTTCCCAATGTCTCAGGACACCTTTCCCAAGTGGTTATTCCAAGCAAACCATGAAATTGGGAAGATGAGGACACAGCAATCCCAAAGGACTGGGTAGCCTGGAGCTGACATTCCCACAGGGAATGAGCTGAGCCTTCCCTCCAGGCTTCCTTCTGCTGAGTCCATCAGGCTCGTTCCAAGATCCCCGGCTCTTTAATTAAGCGTGGCTAATCAGACACCTGGAATTATCCAGCCCTGTGGCATTCCCGGCGGGAAAAGGGGAGGGAAAATAAACCCCACCCCACCCCACACTTGTTTCATCACCAGCCTGAGCACAGGGACAGCTGCAGATCCTGATCAGGAGCTTCCCATTTGTTTGGGAGCTTTGGAAAAGGTCCAAGAAAACTAAAAAATAAAAAAAAAGGGAAAGGGGATTTGCATGTGTGGGTGGTGCTGGAATAACGAGTTTGGGAAGCAGTACCTGGGAAATTCTTGGGATTGCAGGGAGGTCGTACCAGACCCAGACTGGAATGTCCAGGCTCTGAATTATAAGATTATGGAATGGTTTTGGTGGGAAGGGACCTTGGTGATCATGGAATTCCAACTCCTACACCTTCCACTATCCCAGGTTGCTCCAAGCCCCATCCAACCCGGCCTGGGAAACTTCCAGGGATCCAGGGGCAGCCACAGCTTCTCTGGGAATTCCATTCCAGCCCCTCACCACTCTCCCAGGGAAGAATTCCTCCCCAGTATCCCATCCAACCCTGCCCTCTGGCAATGGGAAGCCATTCCCTGTGTCCTGTCCCTCCATTCCAGGTGAAGAAAGGAAAAAGGAGCCCTGGGATTGGACCCAACGGTGACACAACTTCCAGGGATATTCCCCACCACCAGCTCTGCTTTCTGAGGGAAACCTGAAGGAAGCTGGAGAAGTTGTGGAGTCCTCATCCCTGGAATTTTCCAGGCCAGGCTGAATGAGGCTTGGAGCAAGCTGGGATGGTGGAAGGTGTCCCTGTTCATGGCACAGGGGTGGAACTGGATGACCTTTAAGGTCCTTTCCAACCCAAACTATTCCAGGATTTTCAGAAGGCAAGGGCCACCAAGCCGACAGCGAGCAGGGATTTTATCCCGGGAAAAGGAGAAGGGAGCACAACAGTAACACCCATCCTCCATCACCTCCTCAACTCCTTCCCAGCCCTCATGGAATGACAGACAAGGGAAGGTGAGGGGGGGGTCAATCCACAAGGAATCAGATGAGCCAAGTGGCAAATCAACAAGAGGACTGGGATGAGATCATCCGCAAAAATTATCCCGGGAGGTGTCAGGAATCGAATCCCACACGATTCTCCGTTGGCCTCAAGAGCCCCTGATCTCCAGCCCTCTCCAGGTCCCCGTGCTGGCCCGGGATGCTTTTTTAATTTACGGGAATTGCATCTCGCCCGGAGCTTTCCATGACGAATTCCATCAATTCTACGCATCCGAACCGAATCTTAAAATTGGAAAGGCACCTGTGGAAGGAGCGAGGAGCTTCCCGAGGCTGCGGAGCGTCGGCCGAGCCAAGGCCGACGTTCCTGTCGTGAGTCAGATGCCAAGCTGGATGTTTCCGTAGGGACTTGACAAATCCAAGCACTATCCCGAGCCAAGGAGGGTAAAGATAGATCCGGCACACCAGGACAAACCCGTGGTTGGAGTTCCTCTTGTTCCCAGTTTTCCCCTTTTTCCTCGTGCGCCGTCTCCCTGTTCTCCCCTAGAAGTGATCCCCCAGCTTGAGAGTATCGGGAGGAAAGTTGGGAATGGGATAAGGTTACTCTATCCCAAGGGAGGGAGAAGTGGCTTGCTCACAGCTGGCATTCCCTCGTTTTCTCACAGGCAGTTAATTGGGAATTTTCATCACTCCTGCTGTTATATATGGACACGAGAGATGGAAAAGGGAAAAGATGATGACTCGGAACAGGTGTTTCCATTAAGGATTTCAGTGGGAATATTTCCCCAGCCTGCCGAAACCGACTTCCAGGAGTCAAACCCAAGGCACAGCCCTGGAAAGGAGCAGTTCAGGACATTCCTTGTTCCTTTTCCATGCTGATTCCAGAGTTAAGGGATGGGACAATCTCCGGAGATGTACAAATGTCACTTAAAGGAGTAAGAACCACAAGTGTCACCTCCGAAATCTTGGAATGCTCTTTTCTGTTCATGGCTACAGAAAACTCCCATTAATTTTCCTCCGTTGGAAAATAATAATATACGGAATAGCACAGCGGGGAAATTAAGTCTCAATTCGCAGGAATTCCAATTCCCTCAAGTAATCCTAGAGGAAAGAGAAAAGTCTTTCCTCTCCTACACCTTCCTGCACTCTGGCACTTCACACCCGCAAATATTCCAGTTCCATGGAAAAATTGGATGGAAGAATCTCCTGGAGCATCACAGCCATGGAGGTGGATCCTTCCAGCCCTTCCCAGACCCACTGAGCCCAAGGACCTGTCAGGACCATGGGATGTGGGGTCATAACCTCTGTTCTAATTCCAGCTCCATCCCAATCCATGGGTGTCCTGGAGCGAGTCCAGAGGAGGCCACGGAGATGCTCCAAGGGCTGGAGCCAGGCTGTGAGAGCTGGGAATGTCTAGCCTGGAGAAAAGAAGGCTCCAGGGAGACCTCAGAGCCCCTTCCAGTGCCTAAAGGGGCTCCAGGAGAGCTGGAGAGGGACTTGGGACAAGGGGTGGAGGGACAGGACACAGGGAATGGCTTCCCACTGCCAGAGGACAGAGTTGGATGGGATATTGGGAAGGAATTCTTCCCTGGGAGGGTGGTGAGGGGCTGGAATGGAATTCCCAGAGAATCTGTGGCTGTCCCTGGATCCCTGGAAGTGTCCAAGGCCAGGCTGGATGGGGCTTGGAGCAACCTGGGATAGTGGAAGGTGTCCCTGTCCATGGTCATTGGAATTCCATGACCTTCAAATTTCCCAAACCATCCTCTGCCCATCCTGTGGATGAGGAAGGGCTTTATTTTCCTGGATTGCCAAACCGACACTTGGAAATAAATCCCAGATTTTACCAGATCAGGACAATTATTCACAGGACGTTTGTTCACAGGACCAAATCCAGGCACGGAAATTCCCCCAAGTGCTGAATATTCCCAATGTCAAAGCTTGGCTGCAACACAATTAGCAGCATTCCAAGGAATCGCAGGAATTGCTTCTTCAACCTCTGCTACTCCTCTGCACAAAAATTCCCTGAAATCCCACAAAAACACAGAAAAGCAGCACTTATTATTTTCCATTACAGGTGTAAAATACCTGGAGCTTTCCCAACAATTCCCAAGAGTTAACAAACAACACAAGGATTCATTTTTTTTTCCTGGGAAGCGTCAGGGAGGGAAGGGAGCAGCGACCCAGAATCCGAGAGCAAATAAAGATAATAAAGTGCATTTTAGAGGGGTGAATTTCCTGCTCCTGCACTGCAATCCAAGCAGGGAATGCTGCAAGGAACAGCAGGAGGAAAAGCAGGTTTACGGGAAGGAAAATAAGGAAGAGTTATGGGACGAAAAGGAAATGCTCCATTAATATTTCTCCTTAAATAACAACAGCCATAATTCAGCCTATTCCAAGGGGTGACAACATGACACGGGAGCTGGAGATGCTCTTGGGAGCAACAAAACGACTTCCCGGGATAGTCTTTAGAGCTGGAATTGAATCTGAGATCGGATCTCCGTATTTTAATGGGATCGCTCCGCTGGCAGCTGCTCAGCATCCCGCAGTCATTGTCCGGGATCCCATCCTGGGAGGTGCCAAACAAATCCAAAACAAAGAGCTTTAATGAGTTGATTTTTCCTAACAATGCCATAATTGTTGGGATAAGTAATTAATGCCGGCTGGAGCCTGGAGCAGAGCCCCGGCTGCGCTAATTACGGAATTTTTAATCCATTCCCTCTCTTTTCACCCGCGGAAGCAGCTCCTGGAGATAGCAAGGAGGGAGAATTGTGGAGATGCTGCTGCTTCTCCATCTCCTGTTTTCCATGCCGGATCCAAGTGATGCTCCATGACCAGGATACCACTCATGGAAGCATCCACAGGAACATCCCACAAGTGGATATCTCATTTTTCCCTTCTCCCTGACCTTCACCTTCAGCTTTTTACGTCCCAGGTGCAATTCCCATTCTCTCAGGACTCAACATCCAAGAATTTTAGGGATAAACTTCGAAACCACCACCTCATCTTGTCCCTTTCTCCAGAGCTACGGAAGAAGCGACCAAAAATCTCCCAGGAATGGGATGATGAAGGACTGAGCACAGATTCTCATGGAATTCAAACGTGGATTTGCTTCCAGACAAGGAAATCTGAAAAAAATCCCAGGAAAAAGACTGGCTGGAAGGGATACAGCTGGGAATTTTGGCCACATCAATCCAACAGCTCCTTGACTCCCAGTTAAAAAGGGAAACGCCAGCGTTGCTCCTTCCAGCCCTTTTTTCCCATCAAGCACTCCAAGGTCCCTCACTGACATCTCTCCTTATTTAATTTTTATCCCAAATTTTCAAAGGGAAAGCTGGGCAGAGTGAGGAGATGCTCATCCATGGATCACACCCACATCCCAACAGGTTTGAGGGATTGTAGGACGTGGCAGCTTGGGAAATGGGCCCCAGAAGGCACTGAATCCGTGGAGAGCATCCACATGGTCCCGGATCTCCTGCGTAAATGTTTTCCAACGTTTGTGACCCAGTTGTAATCCAAGCTGAGACCATCTCAAGCTCCGTTTCCTTCTCATTTATCCCAATTTTCCCTTTCCCAAGACGGGATCCTCTGGATAGCGGGTGAGCCACAGGTAACGTCACGCTCCGGGATGGGATTCTCCCATTGCACGGAGCCGATTAAGGGCATTATCCCTAAGGAATTCTGGAGGTCAATGCTATAATTCAGGCAAACAGTGGAAGCCATTCCGAGGTGCTGAATGATTTAAAACAGAATTCCCTGCCCAGTCATTCCCGGGTGCCACCTGTCAGAGTTTGGAGCCTGAGAAAATACCCAGGAATGAGCAGAATCCCAAGGCACAGCTCCGCTCCACCAACTGCCGTAAGGAAGAAGCTGCTAATGGCTCCTCACTTGCTCCAGGGATTATGTCATAGCTCAAATTGTATTCCCAAGGAATGGGGTTACCACATTCCAGAGGAACGTGCTGGATACACACAGCAGCTTCCCAGGGCTGGAAACAACACGGGTGGCACAAGGGAACGGGGAAGAAATATCCCGGTGGAAGTTTGCTCCAAGGATCCCTCGTGCCCAGCCCCTCAGTTTTGAAATTTCTGGGAGAAGGGACACACTTCCTTCGGAGACTCCAGGACAAAAAAAAAAAAAAATTCCACAGAAAAAAGAAATCACAGAATTATGGAATGGTTTTTGAGTTGGAAGGCACCTTCAAGACCATCACATTCCAACCCTTGTGCCATGGGCACGGACACCTTCCACTATGCCAGGCTGCTCCAAGTCCTGTCCAGTCTGGCCTGGAAAAGCTAAAAAAAGGCAAAGGAGACAGCAGAGATTCCTTCAATAGCCTTTTCCAAGAGATTTCCACATTTCCAGGTACAGATTTGCTGTCACAGACGCAGCTCTGGGGCCACTGTGGTCCTCTGGTACCTTCCAGCTGTTTCAAGGGCCACCCCACATTCCAAACACATTCCAATCCCTAAAAACACACCTCTTCCCCATGCTGGGATAGAGAGATCCCACCAATCCTCAGATCCTACTTCCCAGATGAAAACCTTTCCCTAAATTCTATGATTTTTAGCACAGTATTTTAGAAGAATCAACCTGAACATGAAAACTTCCAAAGATCCCAAATCATCACCAGTCCACACCAAACATTTCCATGAAATCCAAAAGAAAACAAGATTTAGGACAAGATTGAGGCCGATCCATAAACCTGGTTTATTTGGAGAGTCAGCACTTCCCAAATCCACCCGATTGCACCGCGGGGACTCAGAGCTGCCAGGGAATGTCACCTGTCAAGGCCACTTAAGAGGGAGAGTGGCTCATCCCTGATGTTCCCATCCCGTAAATATTTCAAACAAAAACCAATTAACACCACTCCGAGCTGGAAAAAAGCTGCTCCTCTCTTCTCCCTCGGAAATAAACTTTCCAAACTCGGAGAAAACTGGAAGGGGAGGAAAAAAAAGCCAGGATTTGATGCTTTTCCTTTCCACTCGGATCCCTCCGGTGCTCCTGAGGGAGAAGAGTGACAACTCCAGGTTTCCTGCCATTCCTTCAAATCCTGCTCACAAAATATCCTCGGCATCTTTCTCACTGATCCAGCTCTCCCCAAGCTCTTCCCAGCACTGATTCTGAGCCCCTGCTCGGCATGGAATCGATAAGGTTGGAAAAGCTCTCAAAGGTCAGTGAGTCCAAGAGAAGGGAATGGAGCTGGGAAGGATCTGGAGAACCAGGAGAGGCTGAAGGAGATGGGAAAGGGGCTCAGCGTGGAGAAAAGGAGGCTCTGGAAGGATCTTCTCATTCTCCAATTCCCTGCCAGAAGGGTGGAGCCAGGTGGGAGTCAGGATCTGCTCCCAGGGAACAAAGGACAGGATGAGAGGGAACGGCCTCAGGTTGCACCAGGGGAGGTTCAGCTTGGATATCAAGGAAAAATTTCTCCATGGAAAGAGCTGACAAGCCCTGGAATGGGATTTCCAGGGCAGTGGTGGAACCATAATCCCTGGAAGGGTTCAAAAAATGTGCGTATGTGGAACTTGGGAACATGGGCTGGTGCTGGGTTAATGGTTGGACTCGATGACTTTGGAGGCCTTTTCCAACCTCAAGGATTCCATGATTTCTTTGGCCCTCGTCCACTTCCCTCTGCCACCTCCAAACCCCTTCGGTTTTCTCCCCATTTTCTTTTGCTTCATCTCCCCAACACCGCTCTGATCCCACAGGAATGGGGACCTGTAGGATCTACAGCCACATCCAGGAAGGAGCGGGAGCACAAGGAAACAGAATCCTGGAATGCTTTGGAAGGGACCTTAAAGCTCATCCCATTCCATCCCCCTGCCATGGGCAGGGACACCTCCCACCATCCCAGATTGCTCCAAGATCCATCCAACCTGTCCTGGAACGCTTCCAGAAATGGAACAACCACAGCTTCTCTGGGAAACCTGGGCCAGGGCCTCCCCACTCTCACAGGGAAGAATTCCTTCCCAATTTTGAGATTTTTGCCTCGATCCCACAGCGCTGGGACTTGGCTGAGGTTTTTTTTCTCCCCCAGATCCCACAAATCTTTTTTCCCCCAGATCGGCTCTTCCCATCCCCCAGGCAGGAAAACCCAGGAACAGCAGCAAAATCATTTACCCCAAGGTTACGGAGGTCCAGCGACAGTAAAATCTGTCTGGTTTCAACCAACTCCAAATGGACTTGAAGGACATTCCCAGGGTGTTCCAGGCACTGCTGGTATTCCAAGTTAAGAGTATTTCCAAATGGAAAACACCTTTTTAGGCCACCAGAAATTCCAGAACTTGGAGAAAAAATCCCTCCTGTCTCCCAGTGTTGGCTGAATCCCCATTTGATCCCATCTGATTGGAACAGAAATGTCTTTTATTGGTGGTTTTGCTGGAATTTGTTTTCCTTGATTTTTTTAAATTTCCCCTCCTAAATAAAAATAAAACAAACCATCCCAAACTTCATCCATCCGCACGCACTGGAAGGAAAAATCCCATCCAGCCTTTTTCACTCAGCTGCCACATCCAATTATTCTCTCCCGGCCATGTGTCAGGCACCATCTCCTATATCTATGGAATATTTAAAGAGCAGGAGAGTCAGACTTCCAGCCCTCATCCCACCAGTGACCTAAATGAACTGGGAGCTGCCTGGTTGGCAGAGCTGGAAGAAAAAAAAATTCCCTGAAAATTTTCTGACATTCCTTCATTTTACTCTTCAATAATCCACGGGATATCCAAGAACATCTGGAGCTGCAAATCCTGACTCGAGCCCAAATTCCAGGCTGGATGAGGCTCGGAAAAACTTGGGATAGTGGAAGGTGTCCCTGCCCATGGGAGGGTTGGAACTGGATGATCCTAAAGATTCCCTTCAATCCAAACCATTCCATGATTCTGTGATTCTAAATTCCTTCTGAATACTTCTTATCCAGGGTTTACAGGGAAAGCCACCCACTAAAAATCCCTCAGTGATCCTTTGAATAGGACAAAACATCCTTGCCCAGTGAGAAACTGGAAGTTCATGGAATTTCTCCTTCTCCCAAGCCAGCACATTCACAGCAATCCCAGAATTTGTTTAAACTTAAATATTGGGAAAATACCTCAATCCCAAAGGTTCCCAGATTTGGGAAAAGTTTTGAAAACATATTGACAAGTCCACTCCTGCTCTGAATTCCAAGGATAATGCTGCTCCATTAAGTAACCCAGCCACTCCACTCCCATGAATATTTAAAGGAGAAAAAGCAAAGCATTAGGGAATGAGGCAGCCTGGAATGTGCACTCAGATCCCCGGGAAGAAAGCACAGGACAAAGGAAGCGTCAGCACGGCCAAAGTGGCTGCTGTGATGTCCAGGATTGGGTTTTAAGAGGATGGAATGGGAAGGGAAAAGTCTTTCCTGACACCACTTAGTGTGGAACGAGCCCTTCGGAACAGGCAGCGACTGACACGCAACGGGAAGCAGATCCATAGTGGGAATCCATTAATGGAAATGCGACAAAGAGGAAAATGTCCTTTCAGTTGAAAAGGAAAACTGGCTGGGAATTGTGGAGATGGAATAACGAGGCAAAAAAAAAAACCTGGAATTGATGTTTCCTACCACGTGTCACCAGAAAAATCTGGGAACGCGTTAAGGAATGAAATAAATAAAAAAAAAAAAAAAACAGGAATAAATCAGAATTAGTCCTTCCAGTGCCTAAAGGGGCTCCAGGAGAGCTGGAGAGGGAATTTTGATAAGGGATAGAAGGGCGGGACACAGGGAATGGCTTCCCACTGCCAGAGGGCAGGGTTAGATGGGATATTGGGAAGGAATTCTTCCCTGGGAGGGTGGTGAGGCCCTGGAATGGAATTCCCAGAGAAGATGTGGCTGCCCCTGGATCCCTGGAAGTGTTCCAGGCCAGGTTGGACGGGGCTTGGAGCAACCTGGGATAGTGGGAGGTGTCCCTGCCCATGGCAGGGGAGTGGGATTGGATGGTCTTGAAGGTCCCCCCCGACTCAAACCATTCTGGGATGCTCCAAAGGAGAAACCAAATTTCATGTCCAAATTCCAAACCATTGCTGCCAGGCACAGGATCGAGGCAGAGAGTGACAGCAAGAGGAATAACACAGAGCAAAGTACAAAATCCTGGAACTGAAAGCTGGAAAAGAGCTCCAAGATCATCGAGTCCAAACCTCAGCCCAGCACCACCACCAAGCTCACCACTAATCCTTGTCCTCAAGTGCCAAATCCACACATCCACACATTTTTTCAGACACTTCCAGGGATGTGACTCCCCCACTCCTCCAAGCAGCCCATTCCAATGCTTTAACACCCTTTCCATGGAAAACATTTTCCCAGTATCCAAACTAAAGCTCCCCTGGCACAACTTGAGGGCGTTTCCTCTGGTCCTGTCCCTTATTCCCTGGAAGCAGATCCTGATCCCCACCTGATTCCATCCTCAGGGAGTTGTGGGGAGTGAAAAGGTCCCCCCTGAGCCTCCTTTTCTCCAGGCTGAGCCCTTCCAGCTACCTCAGCTGCTCCTGGTTGCTCCAGACCTTTCCCAGCTCCATTTCTTTCCCTGGATATGCTCCAAGCCCTCAATGCCTTTCCTGTCATGAGGGCCCCAGAACTGATCCCGGAATTCCAGAACTGATCCCGGCTCCACTTCAGAGCCCACGACACGACACAACATTAAACAAGCTCCTGCTTTCATTAAAAAGCCCAGGGAAACTCCAGGCTGGAGGTTTCCAGCCAGGCAGCAGCAGAGGTTTCCCATCTCGATTTCACTCTGGAATTCTTCACTATGTTTTATTACTGGGCTTTCTGCTGTTCCCACAGCATCCGTGTGGGAATTAAGGAGGTTTCATTCAGGAATGTCTCTAAGTCGAGACACTAAACAGCCCTGGAGCGGGGCACGGTGTTCCCTTGGGGAATGACAGCAATGCTGGGAGCACCCAGGAGAAGAGCTGAGGATTCCCTGTGCTAAGCCAAGGCACGCGAGGGCTGGGCCGGAGCAGGGAGAAGGAACAGGGATCCCCCACTGGGCAGGGACAGAGGTGGGGGAAAAAAAGGGAAATAAAGGAAAATAATCCAGGCACGGGATGCTGGGGTTTAAGTTCTTGATGAGTCCAAGGGGCTGGAATGTCTTAGGTGTGTCCAGAAAGGGAGGGAAGCAAACAAAAGGAAGCCATGGAGTTGCTCCAGGGGCTGGAGATGGGCTGGGAGAATAGGGAAGACTCTGGGGAGACCTCGGAGCACCTTCCTGTGCCTAAAGGGGCTCCAGGAGAGCTGGAGAGGGACTTTGGATAAAGGACAGAATGCCAGGGCACAGGGAATGGCTTCCCACTGCCAGAGGGTGGGGTTAGATGGGATAATGGGAAGAAATCCTTCCCTGGGTGGGCACTGAGGCCCTGGCACAGGTTTTCCAGAGAAGCTGTGGCTGCCCCATCCCTGGAATTGTCCAAGGCCAGGTTGGAGCAAATCCAGGTCCCAGGGCTGTGTCCACTCCCAGCCCATTTGCCACAGGGATGCTCCAGCCCTGAAGGGAGGCAGGAATAACTCCCCACGTAAACACAACCTCCTTTCGGAGTTATTCCGGCTGTTGGGAATCGCAAGCACTGGCACCTGTTTATCTCGAGGGGCCAGGCAGGGCCTGGGAAGAGATAAACAAGGATATCAAGTTTAGGACGCTTTTCCACAAAGCTGCTTTCCCCACGTTGTGGCCAGGCCATGGAATGTCTGTCACCCACGCCCTGCCCGGCCCCACAAGGAAGAGTGGTGACAGTGGGAGAGTCGCTGGGGCTGGGCATCCCCCTGCTCCAGGGAGGGGTTGGAATTGCTCGGGAGCAGGGATCACTTTACCAGCATTGTATGTCCCGGTTTTCCTAAACCCCCTTCGGCTCAACAAGTGTTTGTTCACTTCGTGCCCTGTCCTCACCTGTCCTTTGCAGGCCCCATCCTCCCCTGATCCCAAAAAAATAAACGGGGAGGGGATGGTTGTGCTACAAAATCCAATCAAGCAGATGATTCCCAAGCTCTGGAAAGAAACTGCAAAATCCAAAGTGCCGGTGTGGATTTTATCACTGATTCCTCAACGTCCCCAGGCAGCAGGAAGGAGCAGGACCCCTGCGGGGTCGTGATCATGGAATCATGGAATGGTTTGGGTTGGAAAGGACCTTAAAGATCATCTCATTCCAACCCCCTGCCATGGGCAGGGACACCTTCTACTATCCCGGGATGCTCCAACCGGGCCTTGGATGCTTCCAGGAATGGGGCAGCCACAGCTTCTCTGGGAATTCCATTCCAGCCCCTCACCACCCTCCCAGGGAAGAATTCCTTCCTATTATTCCATCCAATCCTTCCCTCTGGCAGTGGGAAACCATTCCCTGTGTCCTGTCCCTTCATCCCTTGTCCCAAGTCCCTCTCCAGCTCTCCTGGAGCCCCTTTAGGCACTGGAAGGTGCTCCAAGGTCTCCTTGGAGCCTTCTCTTCTCCAGGCTGGACATTCCCAGCTCTCCCAGCCTGTTAAGTTTCAGGGTTCAGCCAGATCCAACCCTCATCCCAGAGAGGCACCAGCAGCATCTCAGAGGTCAAAATTCCTTAAAAACATCCAGGAACAGCACAGAAGGACACTTGGGAAGCAGCGGATGGGGGTGGCCATCAGCTGGAAAAGGGAGAGCAGAGGATCTTATCACCAATTCCATTCTTTCCTGAAAAAGCTGAAAAATTATTTCAGTGCTTTAAGTAAGAACTTCAGCCCTGGAGCAGGTTAAGTTCCTTAGATCCATAGAAATTTAGGTGGAACCTCTGGATGTCTCCGGCTCAACGGAGCTCCATGGACGCCAATTCCGCTCCCTCTTCCCAGATCTCAAACACTTCCAAAAGCAGAGACCCCACAGCTCCTCGAGTTAAGCCCAGTGCCCTCAACCTCTTCCTTTAGGTCACATTCCCAAGGTAATCCCAAGATCCACTGGGATCATCTCTTTGTATCCTTCCTGAACTGGGATGGCCCCACCGGTGCCAAAGGGAGGGTGAACACGAGCTGGAATTCTGTGATTCCTAAGCCCCATTTCGGGGCTCCGGGATCTGAAATCCTTTGGAAACAATGAATCCAAACTCTCCAGAAAGAGATGAAGACGTTGATGAGAAGACTCCATGCAATTCCAGCAATCCAAGGAAGGCCATCCCTTCCTATCAAAGGAAATCATGGAATGGTTTGGACTGGAAAGACCCTAAAGCCCATCCAGTTCCAACTCCCTGCCATGGGCAGGGACACCTTCCACTATCCCAGGTTGCTTCAAAACCAATCCAACCTGGCTTGGGACACTTCCAGGGATCCAGGGGCAGCCACAGCTTCTTTGGGAATTCCATTCCAGCCCCTCACCAACCTCCCAGGGAAGGATTCCTTCCCAATATCCCATTTAATTCCTCCCCTTCTTCAGCTTATCTCCACTTATGCATTTCTTTAGGGCAATTTCATCCTTCAAATATTCCCGCTGGGGACTCAATTTCCCCTGGATGTCAGGAATGTCTCCAAAGCCACCCCTTGACTTGGACTCACAATTCATGGAGCGGTATTTCTTTAATTAATTATTATTTAGACTCTTCATGTTTAGGAAAGCGACTTCATTAACCCCACGGAAGGGAGGGTTAAAATGAAGACAGAAATAAAAATCCAGCTGCCATATTGAAAGTCCATTAAGCCAGGAAAGGACCCAACTTTGGTGCTTCTAAACATCAATTATTCCGGAATAATTAATTAGCAGAGCTCTAACAATACATAAAATCACTCGCCTCTGACTCTTCTGATAATTTATGCGAGATTAAAGTATCGCTGTGGTTGCCTTTTCTGGTGCCTAATTCAGCATTTTCTTTTTCCTTATGGAAGCAAGACTCCAGATTTAACTGCTCTAATGCCCTTTTACAGTGTTTGCTGTAGTAAAATCTAACAGCCACTCCGGCAGGCGAGCTGGGAAATGATGGATCACGGAAGCTCACGGAAAGGGGAGCACCGTAAAATGCCCCAGTTAATGTGGAGAGAGCAGAGTAAATCTTGTTTTAAAAACAGAGCAGGATCTCTGATGGACTCGTTTCACCCCATCAAATTCCCTTTTGATTTGCTTCCTGATAAGGAAGAACTCCACTCCTTGGATTCCTGATAATAGGGAAAGCATTTGGAAGTCAGCGCTGCTAAATTAAGGTCACCAATCACTGCAAAAATCACGACCCGGCCAAGAACAAATATTATTTGAGAGGCAGGTTGGGCTCTTCTTCAAAAGGAAAGAATTCCCTGCTTTTTTTAATCCCCAAAAGAGCATTTGACACTGATCCATCTGATTCCTGGGATTCAAGCGTCTTTCCCACCCCAAAGCTGGATAAAGAATGGATTGAGAGCAGCCTCGAGGAGAAGGACTTGGGGGTGTTGGTGGATGATAAACTGGATGTGCCCCATCCATGTGAACTCACATCCGAAAAATTCCCCCATGTCCTGGGCTCATCCCACAGCGTGGGCAGGAGGAAAAGGGGGCAATTCTGCCCCTCTGACCTGCTAAGGTGAGATCCCACCTGGAATTCTGCCTCCAGCTCTGGGGTCCAACAGCACAAGGATGTGGAGCTTGCTGGAGCAGATCCAGAGGAGGCCACGGAGATGCTCCAAGGGCTGGAGCCCCTCTGCTCTGCATCAGGCTGGGAGAGCTGGGAATGTCCAGCCCGGAGAAGGGAAGGCTCCTGGGAGACCTTGGAGCACCTTCCAGGGCCTCAAGGGGTTCCAGGAGAGCTGGAGAGGGACTTGAGACAAGGGGTGGAGGGACAGGACACACGGAATGGCTTCCCACTGCCAGAGGGCAGGGATAGATGGGATATTGGGAGACAATTCCTCCTTGTGAGGAGGGTGAGGGGCTGGAATGGAATTCCCAGAGAATCTGTGGCTGCCCCACCCCTGGAAGTGTCCAAGGCCAGGCCGGACAGGTCTCAGAGCAATCTGGAGTAGTGGAAGGTGTCCCTGCCTGTGGCAGGCGATTGGAACTGGATGATATTTTAAGATCTTTCCCAAATCATTCTGTGATTCCACGGAAAAAAAAAATCAGAGTTCGATGGCACATCCCACCCACTCAGCCCTCCCCAGGCTCTCCCTGTCCCATCCAAGGACAAGATGTCCCGGGACATTTGCCAGTGCCGTGAGGAACAACACGGAGTTTCCCATTGCGACCAACGCTGGCGTTTACAGCCCACGCTAAGGCTCCAAGAATTCCCGTGCCCTTTTCCAATGGAGAGCCCCCGAGGGCAGCTTAAGGGCCGATAACAAGTGGGATCAGCTTTGGAACCGATCCCGTCCGCACATCCACACAAAATCCCCACTTGACGCCGCTCCAAACAATCCAAAATAGAAACACTCCCCAAAAACCGCACGCGTGGGGATTATCCAGAGGCACGGGGGAGAAGGAAACGTTCCTTGGACTCGAATTTCCCGAGGGATGACAGCAAAATTCCCGTTGACAAGCGAAGTCGAGGCGTCTCCCCACCCCTCTAGGCTGAAGCAGAAACTCCGGCAAAGCTGCTGGAACAGCAGAGTTTTGTAGGACTCGGGAGACGCCGCCAAGTCCACAAATCCCTAATTCCAGGTGCACTCCGGCATCTGTTCCGTATTCCAAGGGGGTTTTACTTATTCCTAGAGCTTTGTAGAGCACATGGAGTGATCCACAAAGTCCTGGAAGGAACGGCTCAACTGGGCTCAGCAGGCGGGGAGAGGAATTTTCCCTACGACGCTTCCGAGTTGTTACAGGGAAAATCAAACAGGAAGACTTCCACGAGAAAATTAAAAGGGTGTAAAGAGGGATTTGGGAAAGAACGGGAAGCAGAAAGCAGAACAGAGAAAGCTACACAGGTTTTACAGGGAATTGAGCATCTGCCAGGGCGGGATTTTGGGAATCCTAACAGAGCAGTGGAGGATACTCTGATCATCCACGCCGGCATCAGTAATTCCAACTGTGACCGTGCCGGGAATATCATCAGACAGTTTATTAAGTGGGAGAAAAAAGCAAAAGGAAGGAAAAAAAACAGGGAAAAGGGACTCATCGTCACTTTTCAGGTTATGGGGGGTGGTTTCAGTGCCTTAAATACCCACTTTTATTTTCCTTATTTTTATTTAGGAGGCCAAGGAAAGAGAAGCAGAGGGATAAGAGGGATCAGCACCGAAAAACCGCCCAATTCCAAACAGCAGGTCCAAAACTGGTCTAAAAGCTTCACTTTTGGTTGGATTAGGAGACTCCTAAAGATCCCTTCTAAGCCAAAGCATTCCATGGACAAATAAATCTCTATTTCCAAGATCAAGATCTATTTCCAAGAGTACAGAGTGACAGGATAAGGGGGAATTGCTTAAACTGACAGTAGACTTAGATGGGATATCAGGAAAGAATTCCTCCCTGGGAGGGTGGTGAGGCCTTGGCTGCCCAGAGAATTTGTGGATGCTCCATCCCTGGAGATATTTAAGGCCAGGCAATCCCAAGGAAGCCAAAGGAGGAGTTCAGGTCCTACTGCTCTGTTTTCCAGTTTTTTTCTCTCTGTTTTTTTTCCCTGTCTATTTCAGTTCTGCACCACGCCATCCATGAAAGGTTCGGATTCTTCAACAAAGCCCCCCACGGACTTGGAAATATCAGGGGTCAGAGCCAATGGAAGGATCTCATCCATCCCCAAAGCCAAGTAGTTTTCCGTGTAGTGTATAAATAGATCATTCCCCAAAGAGCTGCTGGCGACCAATGGAATTTCCCAATCCAAGGGAGCTGGAGCTGCACATGGTACAGAAGAGGCTCTAAAATAGGGATTGAAGTAAAAATAATGAGGAAAAAAACACCTAAAATAGGGATTGATAGGTGACTTTGATTAAAACATGGAATGGTTTGGGTGGGAAGGGACCTTTGAGGTCATCTCATTCCACCCTCCTGCCATGGGACACATTCCACTGGACAAGGCTGCTCCAAATCCCATCCAACCTGGCCTGGAACACTTCCAGGGATGTGGCTTCCACAACAAGTTGAGCATGCGGGTTGAATTCCGCAGGGAAAGAGACACTCAGGAATTATCACCTTCAGGATCTCTGCCCCATCTCCCTCTGGATGTTCCCTCGCTGTCGCTGATTTCCCTGATCCCAAATCCAACGTCTACACAGCAACACTTCCTTGAGCTAGGCCCATTCCCTCGCTCCCGGCAGGCTTTTATTTTTAAAAGAGGGCTCCGCAAAGAGAATTCCCAATCCTGGCTCCGCGCCCGCAGCTCCTCTTGCAGCTCGGGACGAGTCACCTGGAAATGCCAAGTCAAGGCGGAAACCCAAAACCGTTACTTACGACCGCTGACGTAACCAGGGCTGGCAAAGAGCCAAGAATGTGAACTTTTCCCAATTCCTGAAGGAGTGAGGAGCCACCTCGCCAGCCACGCTCCACCCCTGGATCCCAAGGACAAGTCAGAGGGAAGAAAGAGCTGGCAATGGGACAATTTCCGGGCAAGGTCAAACCTACGCGGGACAAACGAGCGACACCCGCCTTGAGCGGTGACCTGGGAAGGGTTGGATCAGCTGGAAGGAACTCGGGAAAACGGGAGTAACGATGGAGCAAAGAAAAAGATGTGACGAACTCCAAGGAGTTCTGTGTGCGATCCAAGGGCTTCCCTGAGGGAAGGGATCAAGAGCTTAACTCGGCCGTAACGCGATCGGAGGCGTCGCCTCAAAGAGCAGCAAAACCCCGTGCGAGTCAAAAGAAAAAAAAAATAAATACAAAATAAAACACAAAACAAGGAAAAAAAACCTCGAAAAATTCCCTGAGTTGCTGTCCCACCAGGACTCGCCCCACTGGACACATCAAGAAAAAAAATCAGGAGAGGGGATAAAATCAAGGGCTGAGATTTCCAGAGCTGCCAGAGGGATCCAAACACCCGGTGTCAATAAAATTATCAGCAGCTGAGCATTCGGATGCCTCCCATAACTTGCTGCTCACCATTTACACCCCCTTTACTCGCCCGAGTAATGCAAAGCAGCTCCTGCCACTTTTGCCTCCAGCGTTTTTCCAAGCAAACGCTCCTTGCTCAGCCCGACCCCCTCATGTCACACCCTGTGGAGCGAGGAGAGAAATGAGGATTTAGGGAATTTTCTGAAGGGTGATTCTGGCAGTAAAGAGTCGTAGAAGCTTCTGCAGATGCAGAGCAGAGCGGGGCTCAGGAATCCCGTAGAATTTCTCTTTAGGAAGACGGGAATACAAATAGGATTCCTCCTGTCTGGCAGTTTCAACAGTGGGATGGCAACACAGGAAAAGCAGGAAGCTGATAACACAAACCACTGTCTTATCTCACTTTGGAGCAGGAGAAAGGAAAAGACAAAGCAGGGAAGGAATATTTCAAAGGGGAACAAGACAAAAAACGGGTCGGAGTAGTGGATCCAACAAGGATGTGCTCCCAATTTACTCCTCCTCTGGCCATGGAGTTGCACAGCCATAGATTGGGAATTGCAACAATTCCCTGTTGACTTAAGCCGAAGGAGGGAAGGTTTAGTGGGATATTGGGAAGGAATTCTTCCCTGGGAGGGTGGTGAGGCCCTGGAACGGAATTCCCAGAGAAGCTGTGGCTGCCCCATCCCTGGAAGTGTCCAAGGCCAGGTTGGACAGAGCTTGGAGCAACCTGGGATAGTGGAAGGTGTCCCTGCCCATGGCAGGGGGGTGGAATAGGATGACCTTCAAGGACCTTTCCAACCCAAACCATTCCAGGATCTAAACTCAAGGATGAACCACCCACCTCTCCCAGGAAAACTCCTTAAATACTCATACCCGGAGATCACAGCAGGAAAAAGGAGCCAGGCTTTTAACTCAGAACACAGCAAAATAAGTGGATCCTTGAGGTCCCTCCCAACCCAAACCATTCCAGGATTCCGAGTTCACCCCAAGCAGGACAGCACCAGTCTCACACAGAACCATCCAACCCCGCAACCTCCAAATTATTTAAGGAACAAACACACATAAATAAGGAAAAGTCCCTGGAGAATCTCCCTCCTGCTTTCTCCATCTCCTCCTTCCAGCCAGCTGTGACCGTGCCGAAGCAATCCCGGAGCATTCCTGCCTGGAAGGGGACATTACAGAGGGGGGAAAAAGACACGGAGGAGCCTCTTTGTAATATTCCATGATCCCCCCGGGCGAGGCGCGGAGCCGGCGCTGCTGAACGCTGCACTTTTGGATTCAATTAAAGTGATTATCTGTTGTGCCAAATAAATTGTGTCCAGCATCTATCCTGCAGGATTTTACACCTCCAGCCTCATTATTCCCTAACTGTTTCCTCCTGTTTATGCTCTCTCCAATTAAATTGCTGATAATATGAGCCAAAATAAAAAACGAGCGCACCTTGTCCGGAGAAAATTGATTCCCTTTTTTTCCTGCACCGGGCGATTGCCAGGTTTTATATACTCTGTTCCTGGCGATCATTAGTAATTCAATTTTCTTTTTATTAGCCCCCTTATCTGCTGAGCAATATAGTGGCAGAGCTGACCTCTTTCGCACTGGTAAATGTTTAAAATCTTTTCCCTGATTAATTTTGCCAGTTAAGGAAAAGAGGAGAAATGATCCGGCTCTTTGCCATCACAATGAATAAAGCTTAATGTTGATTGTGATGGAATTTCTAATGCCAAGGAAATTGATTGAACGCAGCAATTACCCCGCAATAGGAACTCCAGGGAAATGGGATGGTTTTTCTCGCCGGCCGTAGCCTTTTGGTTATTTAAAACAATCCAATTTGCAAGGATAATTATATATTAGTGTTTTATCTGCCACCGGGAATGAACATGGGAATTTTGATACTGGCCCGGCATTAGCAGGTTATTGCTGCAAATTACTCCAGATCTGCTTTCTTTCACATAAAGACGAAATTAGGCCATCAATAACCAGAAAAAGGTGGACTGAGGAGATGGGAGAGGCACGAGTGCCCTCTGCAGGGCTGTGTGCGCTTCCCAAAATCCCCAATTCTCCTGGAAAAGGCGCCGATTCTCCCGCAGAAATCCCGATTTTCCCACACCGCGCTCCCAATCTCCTCACCCGTACATTTGCCACATCTCCGACGTTAAAATGGCATTGAAAGAAAATCAATAAATCTCCCTTTGAAGCACTTATTCCTAGTTTTTCCTAAGGAAAAAGCCCTGGGAATGAGAAATGACAACTCAGATATCCCAAACAGGATGAGCCAAGGAATGGTGAGGAAAAGTTCCCAACTCCCAGAACTCACCTGTCATTAAAAATGAAGTTGGGAAAAAAGCCTCATCCTGCAAGAAATCCCAGATAAAGATAGGAAAGAGCTGCTGGAAAAGCATGGGATTCCCATATCCCCTGGCATGGGACTTTTAGGATGGGAAAAGCAGGAATATCCTGCTGTTATTGCACCTGGATCAATCAAACCTCGATTAGAAGTTGGTGTTTTCCCTCAAAACTGGTTGAGGAAAAGACACCATCCCTGAACTTTTGGGAATAAGCCCAACTCCTGTTTGGAGAAAGCGGATGAAGGATTCCCAAGGGGATGGGACAGGACACAGACAAAAAGCTCATTTGGTATTTGGACTGCCTGGGAGAGCTGGGAATGTCCAGCCTGGAGAAGAGAAGGATCCAGGGAAACCTCAGAGCCCCTTCCAGTGCCTAAAGGGGCTCCAGGAGAGCTGGAGAGGGACTTGCGACAAGGGATGGAGGGACAGGACACAGGGAATGGCTTCCCACTGCCAGAGGGCAGGGATAGATGGGATATTGGGAAGGAATTCTTCCTTGTGAGGGTGGTGAGGCCATGGAATGGAATTCCCAGAGAAGCTGTGGCTGCCCCTGGATCCCTGGAAATGTCCAAGGCTAGGTTGGATGGGGCTTGGAGCAACCTGGGATAGTGGGAGGTGTCCCTGCCCATGGCAGGGGCTGGAGAATTCCATGATCTCCAAGGTCCCTTCCCATCCAAACCATTCCATGGTTTTGTCCAACAAAGCGGCACCCGTGACCCTGGTGATCCTTGCTGCTCCTCCAGCTTTTCCCTGGATAAGGAGAGAAGCAACCACTGCTTGATCCCTGAGGATCCCAAAGGCGACTGAGGCAGCCCTGGCACTTCTTCCCTGCTCCAGCATCCCACTGGAAAAACTTCCAGTTGGGACACATTCCAATATCTGAGCTGTTATTAACCATTCCACTTTAATATCCCGGAATGAATTGATGAGAGCTGCAGGTGGATCTCTCATGCCCAAATAATCCCAAAAAGAATTTCCTATCCATCTGCCACTTCCCACGTGCTCTCTGATCCCTAAATAAATGCAATCCCACAGAGGGAAGCGCCTCTGGAAACAGAACATTGGGAAACACCAATCCCAATCCAAGACTCAGCAGTGGCTGGAAGGAAGAGCTTCCCTACTGATGAGACCAAACAGATCCATTTGAGTCCAAAAGAGAATTGGAGTCAGGAGAGGGATAAGAACTTGGGAAAAGCTACAACAATGTCTTTGTACAGACCTCAGAGCTGTGCCACGTATCCCAAAATCCCGAGGAACGGGACAAACAGGAAACCAGCCAGGCTGGGTCACCACAGGCCCCACATCCGTGGGGATGACGGGACTGATCCAGCTTTTCCAGCCACGCTGTCCTGCAGGAAGTTGGGAACATCCCTCCCCTCTGTCTTTCCATCCAGTGTGATCCCAAAAATCCCAGCTCCTCAACATCCATCCCCCTGCTCCATTCCTGCCCCACTCTGCTCCCAGTGTATCCCAGTAATCCCATTTATTCCCCTCCCATTTGTCCAAGGAGAAGTGGAAAAGACTGAAAATTCCATCCCTTCGTGGTGATTAATATCCACAATATTTTGCTGGGATTCATATCCACACTTTGCCCCAAAAGAAGCCAAAACAACCTTCCCAAAATCTCTTGGATAACCTGGGAGCCAGGAATTAAATCCACAAGACTTCACTTATTCCCAGCTCTCTTTGGAACCAGAAGACGCCGACACCTCATCCCTAATTATACATTTAGAGGGAACAGGGAATGTGGGAGTTGTCCCGATCCCTGTGAGCATCCAGGATCTCCCAGACTTGGGAATATCCCTGCCCCATCCATCACCCAATAATCTTTTCCTACTAAATCTGGGCAAAAAAAAAATAAAATCCAACAGGACTCCTAGAGCACATGAAGGAACAGCCCTGGAATAATTCCACAGCTTTCCAGTCCTGGAGTTTAAGAATATTCCAACACGTGAAGCTGCAAATCCTCCGCGTGGGATTGATGCTCTCCAAGAAAAACCCTAAAGTACAAAGGGATTCAAATCCAGAAATTCAGTTTAAATCAAAGGAAGCAAATCCAAGAATTCACTGAGCGAATTCCAAGGCAACCCAGGCTCTTCTTGAATTTCTCTGCAAAGGAGAAGGCGCCACATGGAGAAGCATCTGTCAGGAAAAGTTGGATAATGGGATCCACTTTTGGAGGGGGGAATGAACTACCTGCTCTCCCAAGGTCACTTCCAGACCTATTCCCTTTTATTTCTTCCTCTCCCCAACTTCCTTTATTTACCAACTTCCCAAAACCACATTCCTGCTTTACTTTTTTCATTCTTATCCAGTTAAAATCCAGATCTCAGGATGGGAACATCCCCTTCAATCAAGGGAACGGGATTCCAAACCAGCTGATATCCTTGGAGCACTTCCTTCCTCAGTTTCCTCTGAGGTTAAAATACTGTAGCAATCCCAAATTGCTCCATGTTTCCAAAGCTTTCTGTCTTTTCATGGAATCATGGAATGATTTGGGTTGGAAGATCTTAAAGGGAATTCCAATCCCCTGCCATGGGCAGGGACACCTCCCACGATCCCAGGTTGCTCCAAGCCCTGTCCAACCTGGCCTTGGACACTTCCAGGGATCCAGGGGCAGCCCCAGCTTCTCTGGGAATTCCATTCCAGCCCCTCACCACCCTCCTAGGGAAGAATTCCTCCCCATCATCCCATCTATCCCTGCCCTCTGGCAGCGGGAAGCCATTCCCTGAGTCCTGGCACTTCAGGCCTTTCTCCAAAATCCCTCATCCAGGAAAACTCAACACCTCCAGGGAGCTGTTCAAACACTAAACCATCCCAAAATATAACTGGAGACAAATCCCAGTTCCAGCAATTCCCACAGGGAATTTCACAGGGCCCCAGGGAAAATGTGCCTCGTATCCATCTGAAACAACCAAAGCCCAGGTGGGGGAAGCCTTTTATCCACAAAAACACCCCCAGGGAAGAGCAGAACCACACTCGGAGCCACCAACATCCCAACAACATTCCAGACACTCAGAGGTGCCACTCTGAGCTCCAAGTTCTGCTCCAAGGCAGCAGGACATGGATGCAAATTCCCTGTTCCGTGCTGGATTCGGTATCCCACTAATTATCGGTGTTTTCAGCAAATTAGATGCAAAACCGGCCACGGCAGCGGGATACAGGTGAGAGGTTGTGTGTTCCTGCCCCCACCAACCTCTTCCTTGCAGGAAAAACTTCCTACACCACACCTGAAAATCCAGGGAAACCCCAGGAAAAGCAGGAAACAGCTTTTGTGTGGAGACACCAAAGGACAACACAGATAGGGAGTCCAACTTCTCCTCAGTGAGCAACAACACCTCCAGGAGGACTCAGCAACACATTCCTAATTCCAAGAACCCTTGGAATCACTTCACGGAGCCCTTGGAATGCCTGTTCCTACCTTCCTTGGTGGCCACCTGTGTCCTGGTCGCCGGCATCCGGCACAGACTGTGCTTGGAAATCTGCACCAGGCCCCGGGGCGAGGAGCGTTTCGGCGTCACTGAAGGTTTTCCACGCACGGAATTTTTCCTCCGGAGGTGGAAGCGGCTCTTCAGGGCTGTGCTGGGGGAGATGTTCTTCTTATCCGTGGGGGAACTGGGAATGGGAATATCACACGGTAAGGAGGGAGCAGGGAAGTGAGAGAAACGTTCTCAGTGTCCTTCTCCAGAGCTCCAAGAGGAGTCAAATCCCAGCGGGATTCTCCTCTGGTTGAGGGTGGGGGGAGAAGCTCTGAACAGAAAATTCCAAGGAAACGGGCAAACGTGAGGAATTCCTGGCAAGGAACAGATGGAGGACGAGGTGTTCTGACAGCCAAACTCACCCACTGCCTTTTGCTTAACAGATGTGAGGGATTCAATCATGGAATCATGGAATTGTTTGGGTTGGAAAAGACCTCTGAGATCATTAAGTCCAAGCATTCCCCAGCAGTGCCAAGGCCACCACTGGCCACGTCCCTAAGTGTCACATCCACAGGGATCTTAAATCCCTCCAGGGATGGGGATTCCCAATGCCTGACCAATCCCAATGCCTGACCACCCTTTCCACGAAGGAATTTTCCCAATATCCAAACTAAACCTCCCCTGGAGAAACTTGAGGCTGTTTCCTCTTGTCCTGTCCCAGTTCTCTGGGAGCAGATCCCAATCCCTCCTGGCTGCACCCTCCTGGCAGGGAATTTTAGGGATCCAGAAGTCCCCCCTGAGCCTCCTTTTCTCCAGGATGAGCTCTCCCAGCTCTCTGGTGCTCCAGACCCTTCCCCAGCTCCATTCCCACCTCTGGACATGCTCCAGATCCTCAATATCCTGCCCCCAGGATTTGAGGAGCCTCAGCAGTGCCCAGCACAGGGGGATGATCCCTCCCCTGATTCTGCTGGAATTTAGCAAGGTGTGGAAGGTCTCCCTGAAGTCCCAAAAAATCCCAAACATTCCCAGCTTCTCCAGGCTGCTCCAGAGTGGTTTTCCCAGCACAATCCACCCACTGGCAGTTTTCCAGGCAAAGCAGGAAGGAAAGGAAAGGATGGAAACCTGCTGGGAAAGCAGAAAGGGGATGTGGGAACCAGAAGCATTCCTGAATGAGGAACTGGGAATGAATTGGGAATTAATTAATTCCCAATTAATGCCGTTCACTTCATCACTTGGAACAGTTTTCCAAAGGGATGGAAGGGAAGAAAATAGCAGCAGAGCTCATATCCCACGGCTGCTGCATCCCAGGATCTGCACAGGGTTTCCCCAAGGATAGACCAGACGTGATACAGGGATCCAAAACATTCCTCCTCTTTTTGCCAGTCCCCAGCACAAAACAGTGACGGGAATTTGAAAATAAATCCAGGGAAAAAAAAAATCCAGGTTCCTTTACTGAGTGAGGAAGTGTCAGTGAGCACAGGGATTCACAGGATCCAACTCTGGATCACCCAAAATCAGGAAGATGTGGAACCGCTGGAGCAAATCCAGAGAAGGCCATGGAGATGCTCCAAGGGAGTCCCTCTGCTCTGAAGCAAGGCTGGGAGAGCTGGGAATGTCCACCCTGGAGAAGGGAAGGATCCAGGGAGACCTCAGAGCCCCTTCCAGGGCCTAAAGGGGCTCCAGGAGAGCTGGAGAGGGACTTGGGATAAGGGAGGGAGGGACAGGACACAGGGAATGGCTTCCCACTGCCGGAGGACAGGGATGGATGGGATTTGGGAAGAAATTTACCCTGGGAGGGTGGAGACGGGTTGGAATGGAATTCCCAGAGAAGCTGTGGCTGCTCCATCCCTGGAAGTGTCCAGGGCCAGCTTGGACAGGGCTTGGAGCAACCTGGGATAGTGGAAGGTGTCCCTGCCCACGGCAGGGGTGTGGAATTCCCTGATCTTTAAGATCTTCCAACCCAAACCATTCCATGATTCCATAAATCCTCCAGCACCCAATGACCCCTCACTGGAATTTCTCCCACGGCCACAACTCCCCATGAAATCCACAAAATCCAACCAACAACTTACCCCACATTCCCCTTCCTCTTGATGATTTTTGTCCGGCTCTTCACTTTGTAACTGGACAGTGCAGCCTCTCCAAAGGATTTCATCCCACCGGGAACAGCGGACGCCGCGCCCGGAGCCGGCGGGACGGAGGCGGCTCGAGGGATATTTGGGGCTGGAGGCTTCTTCTGCTCCTCAGATCTCCACTGGAATGCCGACTTGGAAGTAGAAGGCAACGTCTGCAAGCTGGAGGCTTTCCACTTATATTTACTGGGAGAAACCCCCAGCTTGGATTGCAATCCCGATTTTTTTATCTTTGCTCCCAAATCCACTTTGGGGGAGATTTTAGTGCCTCTGTCCGTTCCCACAATGCCCTTCTTGGAATTTTCGGCTCGAGGGCTCACCCACCTCTTCACGACCCGGGAGTTTTTCCCAGGGTTTGCCACCCAGGTGTAGTTATTTTTCCTGAATTTCTGCGATTTGCCGGAGACGGACGCTGAGGCGGCTTTTTGGAGGCCGGGAGCTTTGGGAATGACGGGAAATCTGCTCTTCACCGGAGTCACCCCAAGCTGAGCAGGCCCAGAGAGCATCTCGGCATTCCCAAAGAGCTTGGGATGTAGGGAAGCATCCCGGAATTCCTCACCACTCGGCTGCCCTGGAGAGGGGGGTTCTGCTTTGATCCGTGCCGAGTGCTGGGCTGGCTCCTGACCCGGCAATTCCAAAGGATTTTGTGGCTCCGACTTCAGTGCCACGGCACTTTCACTGGTGCTTCCAGAGGCGGAAAAGGAGCTCCCAGCTCCACTTCCAGGCAGGCACACCGTCCTTGACGTGGAACTGAAGGAAATGGAGAGGGAAGGTCTTCTCTCTTCCTTCTGGAGAAGACACTTCTGGATATTCCCGTCGGCCGAAGGAGCCGCCGCCGCCGCTTCCCGCCCGGAAAACTCGCCGTAAGGACGCACATTTTCCTGGCCAGCCCTTTGTGGCACCTGGATATCCACGACGATGTTCCCATCCGTGGTGAAGTCCACGTGTCTCTCCGGGGACGATTCCGGCAGCTCGGGAGTTGGGTTGTCCCCGAGGCTCCCAAAACCTTGGGAAGTGCCGGAAGCGCTTCCTCCAACGTCGTAGCCCGATCCCGGCAGCCGGTTGTCCAAGGAGTATTTTTGCCTCCAGGAGTGAGTCTGGCGTGGGTGGAAATTCCTGGGAGCCTGCTGGGGGTACCTGGTGGAAAAAGCTCCTCTCCGGGTGTAGCTGGGCTGGCGGGGGTTGTTCCACCTGGGAGGAGCCGACGGCGCCGGACGCGGAACGTTCCCGTGCATGTTCCTGTGGCTGTTTATGAGACCTGCGGGAAAGGCAGAGCGTTAGAATTCCCTGATCCCAGAGCATTAGAATTCCCTGATCTCAGAGCGTTAGAATCCCCTGATTCCAGAGCCTTAAAATTCCCTGATCCCACAGCGTTAGAATTCCCTGATCCCACGGTGCTGCTTCTCCTCGTGCCGGGATTGCATCGTCGCTCCGGTTTCGGCTAAGCCAAGGTGGAAGGAAAAGTCGTGGAATCACCAAATCCAGGAATGGTTGGGGTTGGAAGGGGATCTTCGAGACCATCTCGTTCCAATCCCCTGCCAAATATCCTTGGATTCCACAGGTTGCTCCAAGCCCCGTCCAACCTGGCCTTGGACACTTCCCGCGATCCAGGGGCAGCCACAGCTTCTCTGGGAATTCCATTCCAGCCCCTCATCACCCTCCCAGGGAGGAATTCCTTCCCAATATCCCATCCAACCCCACCCTCTGCCAGTGGGAAGCCATTCCCACTTGTCCTGGCAGATCCTGATCCCACCTGGCTCCACCCTCCTGGCAGGGAATTTTAGGGAGCCAGAAAGTCCCCCCTGAGCCTCCTTTTCTCCAGGATGAGCCCTCCCAGCTCCCTCAGCTGCTCCTGGTGCTCCAGACCCTTCCCAAATTCCCTCCCTTGCTTCCCTTCAAAGCAGCAACAAGGACACTCGGAGCCTGCGGAAGCCACCATCCCTCCCTGGTGCTTTGATCCACCAACATTCCCGTTAATTCGGGAATTTCTGCCCTTGCCCAGCCTCACTGTTTAGAAAACCTTTCCCCACTGAGCGATTCCCGGAGGAATCTGGAGCCTGGAATTTCAGGCAGAGGAGTTTTTCCTTCACCGGGGTCACGGAGCTGCCAGGAGAGCCGAGTCAGCACATTCCTCATGGAAAAGCAAGGATTGTTTTCCCTCCCTCCCATCCTTCCCCCACGGAGCAGCTCCCAGAGAGGCAAATCCCAAATCCTGAGCGGAGCTCGTGGCCTCACTAACGAGGAAAAAATTTACTCCGAGGGACAAAAACAGAAGGAGTTGGTGCTCAAGAGAAATCCTGGTGCTTCCCAGAGCTTGGGAAGGGCACGTGGATACACATCCCACCCCTCTGCTCCCAGCCTGGGGCTGTGGGACAGGGAACACCCCCTTCCCAAAGGCAGGAGAGTCCCAGATCCCGCCGGGAGCAGCAGTGGGGGAGGGAATTCCCTGGCATGGGGACCCCAAAATCCTCCAGGTGCTCCGGGGCCCACTCGGCTTTCCTGGCTCTTTTCCCCTTCCACCTTTTCCCAGCACTCCTGGGGTCTCCAGTTTCCCTTCCCGCTTTCCCCCACCGCTCCTGGATTCCTTCCCTCTCCACCTCCACCACCCCTTGGACCCTTCCCAAGCCCTTCCCGCTTTCCCCTAAAATCCAACATCCCTTCCCCACCAAGGACTCCCCAGGTCCCGCCAAAACCCGTCCCTGTCCCACCCCAGATTCCCAAAATTCCCGGAAAACACCGCGCCGCCCAGATTTCCCCTGATCCCTCCTCCAGGTCCTCTCATGCCCGATATTCCCGGATCTCCTCGTAGCAGCCGCTCCCTTTTTTCCCCCGTTCCCCTCGGTGTCCCCCCGCCCCGCTTCCCGGCTTCNNGTATTCCCGGTATCCCCCGCACCCTGGAGCACTCGGATCTCTCGGCAGAGCCGCTCCCGTTCCTCCATTCCCGCAGCGCTCCCGCACGGCCCCGCGCGCTCCCGGTGACGTCATCAACCGGCGCCAACGGACCACGTGATGGGGCGCTCCCGAGCGGTCACGTGACGCGCGCGGCCGTTGCCCCGGCAACGGGGACGGGAACGGCGCGGCCTAAACGGAGCCTTGGGGCTAGGCCTGAGATTGGGCCTAAACCAGCCCGGTGTCCCTGGGTTCTGTCCCCAGCCTGGGATAGCTCGGCTGTGCCCTGTGCCTGTCTCAGCCTGATCCAACTGTCCCCAGCTTCTGTTCCTTCCAACTGTCAGCAGCCCCTGTCGCCATCTCAGCCTGGTCCAACTGTCCCCAGCCCCTGTCCCCTGTCCCCATCTCAGTCTGTTCCAAGCCCCTGTCCTCAGCCTGGGCCACCCTGGCTCTTCTCTGTCCCCAGCCCTTGTCCCCAGCCTCTGTTCCTTCCACAACCTCATCCAGCCATTTTCTGTCCCCATCCCAGCCTGGCCCAGTTGTCCCCATTTCTCCTGTCCCCATCCCAACCTGGCCCAGCTATCCCCATCTTCCCAATGTTCAGACAGCTGCAGCATTTCTCCCATGATTGTTGTCCCAAAAATCTTCTTCCACACAGCGTGCAAGACCCTGATCCACAAACTGAGCCAAAATGTTGGAATTATTTCCAGCTCTGCACAGAAAAGGGGGAGCTGGTTTTTCCTTCTCCTGGCTTTGGTTGTTTCTCCACCTCTCCCTGCTCCACTGGTTCCATGTTCCATTGTGTTGGGGTTTGGGTGATATTTTATAATCCCAAATCTCTTCTTCCTTCCTTTCTCCACACCTGCAGCTCCCGAGGCTCGCTCAGGCTGCGATTCCTGAGACGTGTGAGGCACAATTTATCTACTTGGAAACTGGAAATCTTGGGAGCCGGGCTGGGAGAGCTGGGAATGTCCAGCCTGGAGAAGAGAAGGATCCAAGGGAGTCCCTTCCAGTGCCTAAAGGGGCTCCAGGAGAGCTGGAGAGGGACTTTGGACACGGGATGGAGGGACAGGACACAGGGAATGGCTTCAAACTGACAGAAGACAGGGTTAGATGGGATATTGGGAAGGAATTCTGCCCTGGGAGGGTGGTGAGGGGCTGGACTGGAATTCCCAGAGAATCTGTGGCTGCCCCATCCCTGGAAGTGTCCAAGTCCAGGCTGGACAGGGCTTGGAGCAACCTGGGATCGTGGGAGATGTCCCTGCCCATGGCAGGGATTGACATTGGAGGATCTTCAAGGTTTCTTCCAACCCAAACCATTCCAGGTTTCTGGAATTTCCTGTATCGAGGTGAACCTGGTCCAGCTGTCCCCAATCCCCATCCCCTCTGCCCTCTCCCACCACCAGCTTTTTCCCACAGCATGAGGGGGAGATTTTCCTGGTGATCCATAGGACAATCTCCAGCAGGAAGATTTTAATTCCACCCATCAGCCTCGTGATTTTTTTATTCCCCACACTTCAGCTGCCATTTTTCAAACGTTTTGCAGGAAAAACAAGTCCCAAAGCTGCAAATTCACTTGTGGCACTGAAGAAAATCCTGAAAGGAGTTTGTTTTCCAAATCATTTCGCTCTTCCCTGAGGGAATAAACCCCATAAACAAAGAGTAGTGGAGCCTCAAGTCTGCAAAGGAGATAAAACTCCAGCCTAAAATTATTTAGGGAACAAAAAAGCTGAGCCAAGGAGCTGGAGCAACACGACACCAGGATGGAACCTTTGGAAAAGCAACCCCTTATCAGCCTGAAATCCTTTAAAACAGCCACTGTCCCTTGGGATCTCTCACTTCCCGATGCAGCTGGGGAGCTCTGCCTGCCCTAGCTCGGATCAAACCACATCAAATCTTATCCCACGATTTCTCTGCTTGGAAAGGGAGATTTGGTAAATTATTTAGGGTGGGTTTTTTTGGCATTTTAAAGTGGAATATGGGAAGAACCAGCTTGTTGGGATAAACCATTGCGGGAGCAAAACGCAAAGAATTTAGGGAGTCTGACCCTTATCAGCCTCCCCCCGATTGCCTAAAACTGCCAAAAAACACCCCAAATCCTCTCTTTTTTTGTTCCAAGTCTTGCACAGATGGGAACGGGCTGGGAACCAGGCAGGCAGAACCGAGAAATCTCCTCCCTTTGGGGCAGCCTCACCTCAGCTTCCATCGATCCCAAATCCCACCCAGGCTTTCATAATGGCTCGAAACTGCCAGGAATTGGCACTTGAGCCCAAAAAAATCCTCCTCCACTCCCAGCTGCTCCTTCCCTCCCTGGTGCTGGCGCGGGGAGCCGAGTGCTTTGCATAAACGAGCAGCTCTGAATTGAAATGAATTCAGCGCACGTGGAGGAAAAAGCTCACTTTGAACCCAGGGAAGCCGTGGATCCACCACTCCAACAAAATCCAACCTCGGGGGGGAAAAGGCAAACTCAAAGCGGTTTTGCCGATTTACAGCCAAATTTGGAAGGGGAAAAGGCAAAGTTTGGAGGATTTTGGGGTAATCCCCGGGTGTTTTCCATCGGGAGAGCTTTGGGATGGGGGTATCCAGAGGAGGAGAAGCAGCATTTGAAGCATGAACTGGATCTTCTCCAGGAAATAGAGAGGAGCATCCTGCCTCGGGACCAGCAGCTGGCAGAGTTCCCTGAATTTCCCCTGGGATTTGTGCAGAGGGCAAAGGAGAGACAAGAATGTTAAAATGTTAAAATATTAAAATATCGAAATATTAACATATCAAAATAATAAAATATTAAAGTACAAAAATATCAAAATATTGAAATATTCAAGTATTAAAATATCAAAATACTAAAATCCTAAAGTATCAAAATATTAAAATATTTAAATATCAAAATATTTTTAAATTAAAAATAAAATATTAAAATATTAATATATTAAAATATCAAGATACTAAAATATCAAAATATCAATATATTAAAATATTAAAATATTAAAATATTAAAATATCAAAATATTGAGATATTAAAATATTGAAATATCAAAATATTAAAAATCAAAATATCAAGATATTAAAATATTTAAATGTTAAAGTAAACTTTTTTTCAAATTTTTTTTTGCTTTCCAGCCCATTCCTGTTCCAAGAAACATATCCAAAAGAAATTCATGGCACTTTTACACTTCTAGTTCACAACGTTTCTATGACACTTTGGAAGTCTAATTTAATTTTTTTTTCAAATAGAGGGGAAAAAAAAAACCCAAACCAAAAGCAAGTGCAGGGTTTTGAGTGTGAGTGAACACCCCAGGGAAGGAAACACATGGAAAATGAATTAAATTGTCTCGTTCAGCCCAAAATAAATCCTTCCAATGTCCTAAAGCATTATCCCAGTGCAGATCCAGTGCCAGAGGATCCCAAAACACCCAGCAGTGCCAGGGATCCGTTTGCAGGAACAGCAGGGCTGGGACAGCAATGGTTCTCTCTGGGGGAGAGATCATGGAATCATGGAATGGTTCAGATTGGAAAGGACCTTCAAAGTCACGGAATTCCAGGCAGGGACACCTCCCACTATCCCAGGTTGCTCCAAGCCCCATCCAACCTGGCCTGGGACACTCCCAGGGATCCAGGGCAGCCACAGCTTCNATCTTCTCCAGGAAATAGAGAGGAGCATCCTGCCTCGGGACCAGCAGCTGGCAGAGTTCCCTGAATTTCCCCTGGGATTTGTGCAGAGGGCAAAGGAGAGACAAGAATGTTAAAATGTTAAAATATTAAAATATCGAAATATTAACATATCAAAATAATAAAATATTAAAGTACAAAAATATCAAAATATTGAAATATTCAAGTATTAAAATATCAAAATACTAAAATCCTAAAGTATCAAAATATTAAAATATTTAAATATCAAAATATTTTTAAATTAAAAATAAAATATTAAAATATTAATATATTAAAATATCAAGATACTAAAATATCAAAATATCAATATATTAAAATATTAAAATATTAAAATATTAAAATATCAAAATATTGAGATATTAAAATATTGAAATATCAAAATATTAAAAATCAAAATATCAAGATATTAAAATATTTAAATGTTAAAGTAAACTTTTTTTCAAATTTTTTTTTGCTTTCCAGCCCATTCCTGTTCCAAGAAACATATCCAAAAGAAATTCATGGCACTTTTACACTTCTAGTTCACAACGTTTCTATGACACTTTGGAAGTCTAATTTAATTTTTTTTTCAAATAGAGGGGAAAAAAAAAACCCAAACCAAAAGCAAGTGCAGGGTTTTGAGTGTGAGTGAACACCCCAGGGAAGGAAACACATGGAAAATAAATTAAATTGTCTCGTTCAGCCCAAAATAAATCCTTCCAATGTCCTAAAGCATTATCCCAGTGCAGATCCAGTGCCAGAGGATCCCAAAACACCCAGCAGTGCCAGGGATCCGTTTGCAGGAACAGCAGGGCTGGGACAGCAATGGTTCTCTCTGGGGGAGAGATCATGGAATCATGGAATGGTTCAGATTGGAAAGGACCTTCAAAGTCACGGAATTCCAGGCAGGGACACCTCCCACTATCCCAGGTTGCTCCAAGCCCCATCCAACCTGGCCTGGGACACTCCCAGGGATCCAGGGCAGCCACAGCTTCTCTGGGAATGTCTTCCAGCACTTGTGAGTCTCGGCTGGATCATCGTGTCAAGATTTCAGGGAGATGCCTTAGTTAAAATGAAAAACATAAAAAATAAATAAAAAGGGAGAGAGTCCAGGAGCAAGGGGAAAATCAAAGAGAGTGAAGAAGCAAAACATCACCTGCGGAGTCTCAAGGTCAGTGGTTGTTCCCTGCATCCTTTTCCCCAAGGATTGGGAAGAGAAGAGTCTGGAAGTGAGTGACCCATTCCCTCCTGTGCCAGCAGCAGCCATGGCACGGACTCAGGGGATGTGATCTGGCCACAGAACTTTTCCTTTTCCTTTTCCTTTTCCTTTTCCTTTTCCTTTTCCTTTTCC
>VWZQ01004574.1:11622-23568 GCA_013397015.1 Myiagra hebetior
GCTGCGCAGCGTCGGGCTCGTCGTCGTAGAAAGGCTTGGGTTGGAAAGGACCTTTACGCCCATCCAGTCCCACCCCCTGCCATGGGCAGCGACACCTTCCACTCTCCCAGGTTGCTCCAAGCTTGGCCTTGGACGCTTCCAGGGATGGGACAGCCACAGCTTCTCTGGGCAACCTGTGCCAGGGCCTCCCCACTCTCCCAGGGAACAATTCCTTCCTGACACCTAATCTAAATCTGCCCCTTTTACTTTGAAAACGTTCCCTCTTGTCCCGTGTGCATCACCTTGTCATCCTTGCAAGAACACAACACGCTTGCCTGCACCTCAGTGGTGGCACCTTTTCCTCCTGAATCCGTGATGTCCTCAAGCAGCACTTTGGGCCTGTTTGTGTCCCCTGCCTGGCCAGGGCAGCCTGGGGTGGGCACAGCCAGGCTGGGTGCCAGCGCTGGGCTGGCTTTGCAGCACCCGTCAGGATGCGTCCCTGACCTGGAGGGAGAAGGTTGGTGTTGGCAGGAGGCTCAGCACAGCAGTGTTATCTCCGCTGCTGTGGGAAGGTTTGACTCTTCTTGTGGGAGTTCAGGGAAGCTTTGCTTGGCAGGAACGTGGCGATAACATTCCCACCCCAAAGTGTCGATCTGGTGTGTGCTGAACCTTTTCGAAAGTTTGGGAGAGCTGAGTTTCTCTGTCAAGGCACTACTGCTGAATGCAGAAAGATCCTCTTTCCCCAGAGTTTGCTCTGTTTTGTCTGTACTCCATGGGATTATGGAGAGGAAGGTGGGAGCCTTGGGGGAAGTGCCCTGGGTCCTCCTGCCTTGCCTCTCCTGGAAATCCTTCTCCCTTGGACACCCCTTGGCACTGTGGCATCATCCTTGGGGCTCTTCTCCCTCCCGCTCCGAGCGCATGCCCCTGAAGAAAATCCAGCCCATCTCTCCTTGGATGTGCCAGCTCCTCTGGACATGGTGTCCCCTGTCCTAGGTGGCTCCTCCCTAGGCCCTCAGTGCTCCTCCGTCCCTCCTTCCCCCTTCCCAAGCTCATTAAAAGTCACTGAACTGTTCCCCGCCTCAGGTCCTTGATGCCCTGTTTCTGCCCCAGCTCCCGTCTGCTGTTGGCTCCTGCCCTGAGCCCTTGGCACCAGCCTGGAATTCTTGTTGGATTTTGTGGGATTCTTGCAAGGTTTCCCTTCACAGCCTTTGTGAGGATCTCACCTCCACGCCCCTCCTTTTATCCAGGTCCCTCCTTCACCATCTCATCCCACCAAACCAATCCTTGACAGCGGCTGCTGACCCCTGGTTGTTTGGTTGCTTCCTGCTTCCATAGGGCTTTTTTCCTGCATTTCCCCTCATGGTACCCTTCATCCTCTGCCCCAAGGACCTCACAGCTCTCACGCAGCGGGAAGTCCCTGTCCCAGCCAGAGGAGCTCACTGGTGGTGCCGCAGCGAGCACAGGTGGCTCTGGGTTCCTTTCTGAATCTTTAAATGTTTTAACTCCAAAGCTCTTCCCAGGGAGCTCCCGGCGAGGGGGAATGTGCTGGGGTTGGGGCTCCTGGGATGCAGAATTGGGTCCTTTCAGGAAAAACAGGAGTGCTGGTATTTGACGCGTTGCTGTTGGGATCTCGTTTCCAAGTCAAGGCTCATCCTGTGCATGAGCTGTGCTGGTCACAGCCAGAGCTTCCCAGCAGGAATGTTCTTGCAAGGAGATGCTGCTGTATCTGCACCTTTGGGAGTTCCCGATGGGAATCCGAGTGTCCACGCAGGGGGATCCGGTCAGAGTGTTCAGTGTGAGTTAAACAGGACCCATGCGCAGGCTCTGCAATGCTGCTGGTGCCATCGTGCCTGGTTTGGAGCAGGCGGCGGGGCTGGGGTGGGCTCAGCTCTGCAGTTCCCTGCTTGCCCATATTTCCTCACTGGTTTAAGCTGCGAGGAGCTGTTCACCCGTCGGGTTTAGCCTGTTGTCTTGGACCCACAGACCCTTGGTTTTCCTTGTGGATCTTGTCCAGCATGGATCTCTCCTCCTGTGTGGTGCCTTGGTTTATAACTTGTGGCTCTGGGCAGGTGGTGCTCTGTGTGGTCAACGTCAGGCTGGAGCCCCAGTCCAGATTTCTTTCTGCCATGTAGATGCTGGATCGTTTAAATCAAAGGTTTACAGTTCTTTGAAATCTATTTTACGTTATTATGATCTGGAATCGTTGCTCCCTGCTGCTGAAACGTCTCTGGGATGGAGGGAACATCCGGTGAGCAGCAGGAGAACTGGCACTAGAGCCCTGGGTTTAACTGAATCACAGGAGCCCCATTCCAATGGGATGATGATCTGAGAGATTATCGAGGCTGGCCTTTTGGGGAAAGCTGGCTCCAAATTGTTTTGGAAAGCCAGGCGAGTGCCGCCCTGCTCCAGCTGAATTCCCAGCCCTCCGGGCAGAGCTGAGCGCTCCAGAAAACCCACCTCAGCCTGCCCTGTCAGCATGTTCAGGGCACAGGTTGTGAGCAACAGGTTCTAGTGATAAGTCCTTGGCTCGCTGAGTCTGTGCTGCAAAAGCTGCTGGGATGTGGGAGCCAGGGCTCCGTGGGGCGGCAGCGGCCAGAGGAGCAGGGTCAGGGATAGAAGCTCCTCTGGGATGTGGGAGCCAGGGCTCCGTGGGGCAGCAGCACCCAGAGGAGCAGGGTCAGGGATAGAAGCTCCTCTGGGATGTGGGAGCCAGGGCTCCGTGGGGCAGCAGCAGCCAGAGGAGCAGGGTCAGGGATAAAAGCTCCTCTGGGATGTGGGAGCCGGGGCTCCATGTGGGGCTGGGGGTGAGCTGGCAGTGACTCGTGGCTTGGGTCTCAGGCCTTTGCTGTGTGTCCCGGGGCTTCAGGAGCAGGGACTTCCCGAGGGCTCTGTCCCTGTGTCCTTCCTGGCCCAAGCCTGGAGTGATGCTCAAGGGCGCAGGGCCAGGAGAGCCGGTGCTGCTGGCAGGGCTCAGGGAGGCTTAGGGACATCGACCCATGGGGATTTGAGGACCTGTCCGAGCTTAGCCTTTTCCTGTGTCCTCAGCTCCGCTTCCCCTCAGAGGAGGATCTCCTGTGCAGGATCTTCCTTTTGAACGGGTGTTCCCTTGGGAGCTCTCCCTGGTGTTGGGACGTTTCTGCTGGGAGCTTTTTCAGGCTGTGAGTGAGGGGCTCGCTCCCGCCCAGGGCTCTGGAGCAGGAAGGATGCTGAGCTTCCTGAGAGGAATCCTGGAGACCAGGAGAGCGCAGCCGTGCTGTGGGAAGTGGCTCCACCAACGTAGGGACAACTGGAAAATGAAGCAGGATAGAGAATTGAGGGATTTGTAGATGAAACTGATTCTGGTTGCACCCGGGGGTGGCACGGGCAGGTGAGAGGTGACAGCACACTGAAGTAACACCCTCTCAGTCCTTGGAAATGTCCTTCAGGGAAGTGAAGGAGCTCATTACCCTCGTTAGCGTGTGCATGAGCTTTACCCACCCTGAGGAAGGGGTTTGATGAAGTAACTCAGATGGGGGCTTTTGAACATGAGGAGGGTCAGAGGAGTGAGCACAGCTGCGGGAGTCTGGAAGTAGTTTGTAAACTGAAGATGTCCTCTCCGGCCCCCAGGGTTTGCCTGCTGGACCTTGGAAATGCTGAAACTTTGCCAAAAGCAGCACTGGAATACTGGGATCAAGGTGTGGCTGTCGTGGTACTTCTGTCTGATCCTGACTCTAAATTTTCTTTTGTCCTCAGCTGCTTTTCCTCATCGGCTGAACCTTTTTTACTTGGCCAATGATGTCATACAGAACTGCAAGAGGAAAAATGCCATTGTCTTTCGGGACACCTTCGCAGAGGTGCTTCCCGAGGCCGCTTCGTTAGTGAAGTGAGTAATGAGCTAACGGGTTGCTGGGAGGCTGAGTGTCTCAGAAAGGGGGAATCTTTCTTCTGACACCTCAAACTCTCTGGAAACATCACCAGAACTTGAAGGGTTCTGTTTGAGCAGCCACGTGTTTGCAGAGTGGGCTGGGGTGGGCGTGAGCTGGGTTTTAATTTGCACTCTGGGGTGGTTTGGGTCCGATTATCCTGTGAGGTGGAGTGAGGGAAGCCTCGCACCAGTGTCCTGCAGCCAGGGGGTAAAGAACTCTTCTCTTCCAGGGATCCATCCGTTTCCAAATCCATCGAAAGAATCTTCAAGATCTGGGAGGACAGAAACGTGTACCCCGAGGAAACCATTTTGGCGCTGAAAGAAGCACTGAGTAAGTTACTTACGCTCTGCATTTCTCACCTTACAAAGCGCCCCGTGGGCTCGGTGAAGCTGTAGAGATAGTCTGGGGTCTCTGAGGGGAATGAGGGGCATTCGCACCTGGCAGCGGCTGTAACGTAGCCGGGTGTGGGCCGTGAGCAGCGCTGCATTCTCCTGCTTCACCTCTTCTGTACCTTTCCGAAGGCAGCTGTGAGTTCTTTCAGGTGAGCTGGAACTGCTCCAGCTGAGAGCAAATAGAACGTGAGGCTGAGATGGTCCTGCACGTCCTGATCTGGGTGCTCTGACGCTACCTCCGGGTCCTGCTCAGCAGTGAGCTGGTTTAACTAATAACATTTGTGGGGCAGGAAGAGGCAGAAGCAGAACTGGAGGGTGAAGAGTCCTCAGCTCCTTAGGGAAGAAACACGGAGTCGGTTAAAACCAGGGATTAGCTAATGCTCCAGTACTTGCAGGAAATCAGTCCAGGCTTTGGCTTCACTCACATCATGGCGAGCTGAAGGAGCTCAGGAAGCCCTCAGGAGTGGTCTGAGGGATGGTGGTGTCCTGGGTCGGGCTGTGGCACGAGGACAGGCTTGAGCTGGGCGTTGCATGCTGAGAAGTGACGTTTGTGCTTTTGCTCTGAAATCCCTCATTTCTGTAACCTGAAAACAAGTCTGTGAGGTTTCAGGTAAATCAGGTATTGTGGCTGCTTTCTCGAGGGGCCTGTTCGATGCTGATTCCATTACAGCCTCCCCAAAGAGTTTGATTTGTAGATTCCGTGTGTTTTCCCTTTTTACTGTGATTTTTGAACTGTCTTAGTGTTAAGGGCAAACAGAAACTTGATTTAAAAATGGCAGACCACCCGCAGGTTGCTGCATTCCTGAGTAAACTGAGGTTCTCTTGGGCATCCAGCAGCTCCTCTAAGGAAGTTGGTCGAGGTATTTTAAAACAAATTTCTGTTCACTCTTTCACCGTGCAACTGTACGGCACCAAAAACCAGATTCTGACAGGGCTCCCATAATGCCAGACTGCCAAAAATGAAATGTTTTCCAGGTACCACTTTCAAAACTCAGAAGCAGCTGAAAGAGTCTCTGAACAAACCGAATAAGCCGTGGAAGAAATCACAAAGTAAGGAACCACTGTGAACTCTGTGCACTAATGCAGAAATTGGCTGCTCGAGGAGCAGAAAGGCTGAGCCTGCAGCTCAGAAGGGCCCCAAGATGTGCACGCCAAGGAGGTGTTGGTAGAAAACGACTGCATAAAGAAAAGAAGTGAGGCAGAAATAAGATACGAGAGCAGAGGTTGTGGACAGGAGAGGAGAGAGCTGGTGGAACCTCCTGGAAACTGGTCTTAGACTGGTCAGAGATGGAGAGAAGACAGAGAGAAGCAGGAGGTGGACGTTCCCTTCGTGCTCAGGAACACTCCTGCCCCAGCAGGCTGGGCTGGGAGGAGACACCTGGAGCTGGGAGTGCAGGGACAGGATGTGGGGGTCCGGCAGCCCAGGACTCAGACCAGCAGCAGAGAATTTGTTATAACTGAGCGACCTTAATGATCTCGTTCTGCACCAAAGGCCCGAGTGGTCCCTGCAGAAGTGCTGAGATGTCAGGTGTGACGAGAGGCACAGGGTGACCTCAGAAGGACAGAAGAGTTTGGGAGTGTTTATTACTGGGCTCAACACCACCAGCTGCTTTCCCAGACAGAACTGGGCTGTATCCGGCATGGACAGAGGGTTTAGTGCTTTGCTTCTCATCAGCTCCTCACTTCTTCTTTCCTGTTTCTCCTGTTCTGTCCGGAATCTGATGGATTCGGTCACTTGCCAGCAGGACTCGTGCCCCCACCCTGTACCCAGGTGTGACAGTGGTTAAGGCTCTGGCCATGCTCAGACCTAGGACGTGCCCAGGGGAACCTGCAGGAAGCCTGGGCTCCATGTCAGCTCCAGGCCTGGCGCTTTGGGAATAACATTCCCGTCCTTGTAGAGAGCTGTAACTCCTTGGCTAAGGCCGTGCGATCAACCCTTGTAGGGACTCGTCTTCCTGAGGAAAAGGTGTGCCCAGGAAACGTTAAGAGCACGTTAAAAAGCAGCAGTGTCACTTGTTGAGCTCGGTCCCAATGCAGCCGCGCGTGTCCATGTCCCTGTGAGCTGCCGGGAGCCCGGAGCGCTGAGGGACTCGCGCATGGAGGGGAGGATGTGATGGGCAACACGTGGAGTTACCTCAAATACCTTTTATTAGGCTGCCTCTTGTGACTGACTTCCCATCAGGATGTGGTTCCTTGATTCCTTCACAATCTTCCTTTATCCCCACAGCCTCCACCAACCCAAAAGCTGCTCTGAAGTCCAAGATTGTCGCCGAATTCCGAGTAAGTCCATGAGTGGAAGTGCCCCATGGCACTGACCCCCAGCTTGGGGGTTTGCATGTGGGGTGACCCCAGGCCCCAGAGCCACCTGTGATGTGAGGGCTGTGACACCCACGGGGCTGACACAGGGAGGGTCTGGGCAGGCTCAGGATGTCCTTGTGCAGGGGAGTTTGGAGTGGCAAGAAATGGGTCCGAATTAGGTCCCCTGACAGGGTGGGACACGTTCATGAAATGCAGAGACCTGTCCCTGCTCTTAACCAGGAGCTTTGTGTAACTGCAGCTCCTGCCCGAGCCCAGGTTTGCTGATCGTGAGATTTGGGGTTAAAAGTCCTGGGATCCGCGTGGTTCCTGGGTTAGCTCTGGCTTGGAAGCGGTGTGGAGCCAGAGCGGAGGCAGGGCTTCTCTTCCCTGGAATGTGATGAGGAGGCTGTTCCTGTTTGCTTTTTCCCAGCCCCAGTCCCTCATTGATGAGCTGCTGCTGTACAAGCGCTCGGAAGATCAGATAGAGCTGAAGGAGAAGCAGCTTTCCACGATGAGGGTGGACGTCTGCAGCACCGAGACGCTCAAGTGCTTGAAAGGTAAAGCCCCAAGGGCACCTAGGGAGTTGTGGGAGCTCCTCAGTTCTGTTGAGACAGAAAACGCCAGAATTTGTGTCTGGAAAATGCCAGAATTTCTGAGTGGGGTTAAGAACCAGCCATCGGGAGCCAAAAATCTTGGTTAGTTTGAATCTCTGTGGGAGCTCTCAGGTGCAGAGCTGGCGTGTGGCAGCTCACTTCGCTGGTGTTCATCTCCCCGCAGATAAAACGGGAGGGAAGAAGTTCTCCAAGGAGTTTGAAGAAGCAAGTTCAAAGCTGGAGGAATTTGTCAATGGCCTGGACAAGCAAGTGAAGAATGGCCCCTCGCTCACCGAGGCGCTGGAGAACGCTGGGATATTCTACGAGGCACAGTACAAAGAAGTCAAGGTGGTGGCAAATGTAAGTGAGCCTTTTCTGGATCCTCCACAGGTGGGACAGTGTCTGCCTGTGCTCACTGGGCACCTCGGAGGCTGGAAAATGCCTCCTCTCTCTATTCCCAAATTTAAAAGTTGATGGGATTGTTGTATGGGTGGTTTCCACGGAGGGCAGAATTGAGGCTTTGGGCAAGACAAGGATGTGCTCTCAAAATCCAGTAGTTGGAAGCTCAGTTTGTGTGTGTTGCTGGAATTTTGGAGCCCCTCTAGGTTCCTAAACAGGGCAAAATTACAGTTAGTGTGACAAATCCTGAATTCCGGAAACTTGTGATTTATGCAGGAACTAGACAAAAAAGGACAGTAGTAAAGTGTCACAAAAACAACCAACACCCTCCAGACTCTACGAAAAGCCCCAAATGAGCAGAACGTATTTGTTAAAAAATAGGGTTATGAAAATTGTTTTAAGTCCGTGGAAAAGGTTTTATCTTCCCCATTTTTTGTGGTTGTTGCCCTGTGAGTCCCACGCAGAAGCTGAGTTCTGACCCCTGCAGGGTCCAGGGATTTGGAGTTGGTTTTCTCAGGCTGTTGCTTCCTCAAGGAAGTGACTGAGGTGTGGAAGATCCCCAGTCTGGTGTCCTTCCTTTTTAGGCCTATAAAACATTTGCTAATCGAGTGAGCAACCTGAAGAAGAAGCTGGACCAGTTGAAAGCAACCCTTCCCGATCCCGAGGAGTCTCCCGTCCCATCTCCCAGCATGGACGCCCCATCCCCGACGGGCTCCGAGTCCCCTTTCCAGGGCATGGGGGAGGAGAACAGCGCCCGGTCTCCGGCAGCTGGAGGCCGCAAGATGGTGTCTCCAGAGCCCGCGAGCGACAATCGGGATGTGGAGGACATGGAGCTCTCCGATGTGGAGGATGACGCGTCGAAAATCATTGGTAGGTGTTTGTTGTGGGGGAGCTGCGGGACAAACCAGCCCTCTCCAGCCTCACTCGGGACGTGGAGGAGGCACAGAGCCCGTGCTGGGCTCTGGGCTGGGGCTGTTGGGTTTGGATCTCCTGGCAGGGAAGTCCCAGTTCTGCTGCAATTGTTTCCATCTCCCAAAGCACTTTCCAAAGATGTCTGTTCCTCTGTGGGAATCAGAACTGATGTGCCCTGGGCCTTTTCGGGGGACTGAGTGACCTTTCTGCCCTTGTTCCGCCCTCTGTGCTGCAGTGGAGGAGAGGAAGGACAAACAGGCTGCTCCAGCCCCGGCCCCTGCCAAGACCGAGAGCGTCCCCAAAGCGGTGCCATCGGCTGCTGCGGCCGGCACGGCCTCGGGGACAGCGACGGCCCCGGCCCCGGCCCCGCCGACCCCCCCGGCTCCAAAGGTGGTGAGCGCAGCTCCCATCGCTCCGGCACCGGCACTCGCCTTACCCAACCTGGCCAACGTGGACCTGGCCAAGATCAGCTCCATCCTGAGCAGTTTGACGTCGGTGATGAAGAGCACAGGTGAGCGCCAAGCGGGGCCGTGGGCACTGGCACTGACGGAGCTGGGCGGTGAGGGGGCTACTGCTCTCGGAGTTCTGGCTCGGTCTCTGGCACACAGCGTCGCTTCCCGAGCCTCTCCTTGCTCGTGCTCGGTTGTGCCTGGGGAGAGCCGGGTCAGAAGCGCGTGTGCTGCCGGAGCAGCGCAGGTGAGCGGTGTGTGCTCCCCCCCAGGTGTGAGTCCCGCCTCGAGACCTTCTCCAGGGACACCAACCAGCCCCACAGCCCTCACCAGCGGCCTGAAGACTCCTGTCCTGGGAGCCCCGTCCGCTCCTTCGAATCCGTTAGCGAATATTCTCTCCAAAGTCGAGATAACTCCAGAAAGCATTTTGTCAGCTCTCTCCAAAACCCAGACTCAGACGGCGCCGGCGCTGCAAGGTACCGGGGTGGGTGCTGGGGGAGGGCTGGCAGGTGTTTGAGGGCAGCGGCTGGGCTGAAATGTGCTGCTCTGCTTGTCCTGAAGCGAGAACAGAGGGAGAAGAGCTTCACTGGGATGTTTTACGTGTGGATGGTCCTTCTCGGGTAGCACAGGTGTCACGAGCAGTGAGATCTGCACTTCTCTGCGCTTCCTGCTCGTGCTGCAGCAGTGTCTGGAGTGTTCCCTGTGAGGCTCCCGAGCAGGGCAGGAGACCGAGAGGTCTCCGTGTTTCCTGTGTGCAGAAAGCTGCCCAGAGGTTCTGCTCCTGCTCCGGCACCTTGCCAGGGTCACCACATCAGGGCAGGGCCTCCCGCTCCTGGCTGTGGACCAGGACGAGCTCTTACCCACCTGACTCAATGGTGTAATTTGTATTTGTGGGTCAATCCAAGCCTCTGGCGGAAGGTTGCACCTCACAGTGCAGCAAAATCCTTGTTGTGGCTGGAGCCTGAGGGGTGTTAGGGAAGGGTGTCCTCGGTGCGAACGCAGGAGCCGTTCCCGCGGCAGTGGCTCGGGGAGATTTGCTCTGCCCTCGGTGGCTGATGCAGCAGTTGTGTTTTCCAGGGCTGTCGTCCTTGCTGCAGAGCGTGGCTGGGAACACCGTTCAGTCGGGAGAAGCCGCCTCGCAGAGCACCTCGGCGTCGCCAGCCAGCACGACCGTGCCCTGCATGAAGGGGAGGAATGTTCCTTCCAACCCGCAGTCCTTCATAGCCAAAAGTTTTGGTTACTCTCCAAACTCGACCACCGCAGAGGTTTCCTCCACTTCAGTCAACAAGGCTCCCGTTGGACACACCCCAGCACTGTCAAGCTCTGGTTTTAAGCCACCAACCAATTCCCTGGGATTTTCCAGTTCCCACCCTACCAGTCCTTCCTCCCTTTTGCCAACAGAAACCTCACTGGGTCAATCCTCCGAAATTTCAAAAGCCAAGCTGGAATCAGAACCCCCTTCTCCCAGCTTGGAGATGAAGATACACAATTTCCTGAAGGGAAATCCTGGCTTCAGTGGCCTGAACTTGAATATTCCCATCCTCAGCAGCTTGGGGTCCAGCATGGCAACGGAGAGTCACAGCTCTGACTTCCAGCGTGGTCCCACCAGCACTTCCATGGACAATGTGGACGGGACGCCGGTGCGCGACGAGCGCAGCGGGACGCCCACCCAGGACGAGATGATGGACAAGCCGACGTCGAGCAACGTCGACACGATCTCCCTGCTGTCGAAAATCATGAGCCCCGGTTCTTCGACTCCCAGCAGTACCAGGTCGCCTCTGCAGGGCCGGGACGATGGATATTCCCAAGAACTTCCCAGTTCCGTGCACGGCTACCGGCCCTTCGGCCTCGGCAGAGAGTCTCCGGCCGGCCTGTACAAGCCGCCTGCGGACAGCAGGGAGATGCCCTCCTCCCTGATGGACTCCTCCCAGGAGAAGTTTTACCCAGACACGTCTTTCCAAGAAGACGAGGATTACCGCGACTTCGACTACTCCGGGCCGCCGCCCTCGGCCATGCTGAACCTGGAGAAGAAGCCGGTCAAGTCTATCCTGAAATCGAGTAAACTCCCAGATTCTGCTGAGTACCAGCCGGTGCTGTCCAGCTACGGTCAGCGGTCGCAGGAGTTTGGCGTGAAGCCGTCCTTCCCGCCGGCCATGAGGTCTGTCCTGGATCAGAGCGAGAGCTGCGACCCGCTGGCCTCATCCCCAGGGATGTTCGGGAGCTACGGCCGCAGGGGGAAGGACTCGGCCTCGGAGGGGTCCCCGTCACCCAGCAAGAACGATGTGTTCTTCACGCCGGACTCCAACCACAACACCCTGCCCAAGCCCGGCCTCCCGCAGAAGCAATACTCGGACTCGCCCCACGCGCTTCCCCACCGCTCGCTCTTCTCCCCTCAGAACCCCCTCCCCAGCCCCGCCAGCCGACCACCCGCGGCGGGCGGGGACAAACCCATGGGTTCCTCCATCTCCGCCACCTCCACCATGGAGTTCAAGAACATGCTCAAAAACGCCTCTCGGAAGCCCTCCGAGGAGAAGCATTTTGGGCAGATTCCCAAAAGCTCCGGTGAGGTGGGGAGCTTGCCCGGGGCTGTGAAGGGCGAGCCGCAGCCGCCGGAGGAGCACTACCGCATCGAGACCCGCGTCTCCTCCTCCTGCCTGGACCTGCCTGACAGCACCGAGGAGAAGGGGGCCCCCATCGAGACCCTGGGCTACCACAACGCCTCGAGCCGGGGCATGTCGGGGGAGCCGATCCAGACCGTGGAGTCCATCCGGGTGCTGGGCAAGGGCAGCCGGGGCCACGGGCGCGAGGGGAGCCGGGCGGGCTGGTTCGAGCTGAGCAGCGGCGGCAGCGCCTTCGACAACGGCCCCTCGGGCTCCTCGGAGCTGCCCGGCATGGGCGGCTTCCCGGCGCCCTACAAGGAGCACGTGCCGCCCTTCCCGGAGAGCGTCAACAACTTCCGAACGAACAACTTCAGCCCCGCCTTCGAGCACCACCTGCCGCCGCCGCCGCCCCTCGCGCC
>VWZQ01004632.1:0-20221 GCA_013397015.1 Myiagra hebetior
CCTTCCCCTCCCTCCCTGGCTTCTAAATCCCTCCGGGGATGGGGCCTCCGTCAGCGCCCTGGGCAGCTGTGCCAGGGCTGCACAGCCCTTTCCAGGAGGAATTTCCCGGTATCCACCCTGAGGCTCCCCTGGCCCAGGCTGAGGCCGTTCCCTCTCCTCCTGTCCCTGTTCCCTGGGAGCAGAGCCCGACCCTCCCTCGCTGCCCCCTCCTGTCAGGGACTTGTGCAGAGCCACAAGGTCCCTGGTGCACCAGCCTGGGCGGCAGTGAATGCCGTGTAATTTTGGTCAAATACATATTTGTGTAAATTTATATATAATATGCTTTATCTTGAATACCATCTCTAGCTCTTTCCTTCGTGTTTCAGTCTGTGTGTATTGGACTCTCTGCAAAGCTGATAGCACTGCCCAGATTCATGATATTAAGCTGTTTTCAAGAGCTGGAGCCACTCCCAAGACCCGTCTTTGCCTGTGTTGTGTGTCAGCTAACATTTTCCTAGTCAGTTTTGACAATGAGTCAAGGGGAATGGTCATTCTCTGCCAGTGTTAAATCCTGCACTCGTCTTTCCTCTGTCAGGAACCCTGTTAAGAGAGGAAAAGATCTGAAATTTAACAGGAGTGGATTCACATGTTGGGTGTCTGTTTTTCTGTCCCCCTGAAGAAAAACCCCACGTAGTTGCTTGGCCAAATGTATCCTCAAAGATCAATTTTCACATGCTTGTAGGTTTGCAAAGAGTTTAGTGACCGAAAACCCCCCAAAACTGCCTCTTTTGTGTCACAGCAGTTCCTGTCTGAAGGAAGAGTGCACGGGCTGGTGCAGACAGACCTGCTGGGTGGTTGTTGCCCTGAAGCACTGAAAGCTGAGGTTTGATTTCTCAATCCCCAGGTGATGTGCACATGGTGGAGGCAGATGTTCTCCTGCGGGGAGGGAGTGGGGACCCCATCCTGGCTCACCCCCCGGACACTGACAGTGACATCACCCTGCAGGAGTGGCTGGCAGAGATGGTCAACACCAATAAAGGCATCAAGCTGGATTTTAAGAGGTATCTCAACAAAAAGATTGTGTTGTTTGCACTCTTACCGGTTACATTTCTACAGGTGACTGTCAACCAAACACCTCACTGTGCAGTTTAGCATGATGTGTTCAGAAGCATCATCCATATGGAAACGTGGTCCATAATACTCAAAGCATGGCAAGAACAAAACCTTTAAAAGTGTTTTGAACTACAGGTGATGATTTCTTATTCAGTGAATTGGGCACTGTGAGCAGCACTTTCCCATGGGAAGGTGAAGTGGTGGTGCCTCTCTGGTAGGCTCCTTTCTCTGGCCTAACTCATTAACTAAATGTTCAGAGGTTCATTCACAGTTTGAACCATTAGCTGTTTCATTGTCTCTATGGAAAATACACCTGAAAACCCCATGAGATTGCCTTGAAAGAGTTGGAAGTGAGCTGTGGTTTCCAGACATGCACCCCTTCAGCTCCTGGCTCTGGCTTCCTCTGTGTTTCCATGTGCTAAGTCTATTTTGGCAGCAAATTACAAAGAGCTTCATCAGTGCTTAAGTACTTTATAGAAATGGAAAACAACCCTGGAGATAGTTGTAAAATGTGATTTATGCCTGTGGTTCTGTGTAACACAATTGTGGTGTTCATGTGAGACCTCATGAAAGTGCAAAACGTGGGCAGGCTAAATCCTTTAGTTGTTATGGGATCTGCGTGTGTCCTTCTGGGCAGAGAAGGGAAAAAAGAGAAGTAGGCACTTGTTTGGGCTTATTTCTTGTGAGGTTTGGTGGGGGTTTTCCTCCATTTTAATTATTGTTTAAATTAATTTTAAACCACCTACCTTTCATTTTTCCCCAAGGACTTTACAGCCAAGTGCAGTGATTCAAAAAAGCTTTTAAAAGTACATTGCATTATAAAAGTCTGATTGTATAAAAGCATTTAAAAATACATCACACAGTGCAGATAGAGTCAAATACCTGTTAACAGAATTTTATGTTCCTTTGGATAATATTTGTTTGGATGCCATTGCTGAAGTTGTGAAGATTATTTCAATGGTACTTTAAAAATCTACTTTCTGTATCTCTATCAGCTTGATTGACCACATAATTGCATTTCCTGCTGGCTTTGGCTACTGAAATTGATGTATTCTGCAAAAGGTCTTCAGTGTCCCACTTCAGAAATGGCAAAGTCATTTCATATGAAGTCAGCAGTACGTCTGAATTTTCTAAATGCTGTGCAACAAAACCCCAGTGCTCTGGGGTCTGAGGTTTTTTGTGGTTGGGCTTTTTTGTTGTTGTTCGGCTTTGTTTTTTTCTATTTTTTTTTCCTGTGTTGCAGTGTTGGTTTGGGCTTTTTTCTCACTCCATTACCTTATACTTTGCAGTCCAAAGGAAGGCATTGCACTGGCCCTGACAGTCCCTTGCATATGAGAAGATGTGAACTGTTCTGGCCCCAGACAGTGTGAGAAATGCTGAAGCCCACATGTTAGCTCAAGCCATCACTGGCTTTTCTCCTAGAGAAGTTGAGCTCATCCTGAGTGAGCGGAATTCCTGCCTCTGTGCAGCTTTCCCAACAGCACCAAAGACAAAATATACAAAGTGACTTTACAGAGGAAACAAGACAAACAGCTCAGGGGGCAGTCACTGGTTTGAGAGCTAACCTAATTTCAAAACTCTGACCATACTGATTTTAAATTCCTCCATGTTACATAGTGTTTTAATTAATGTGCAGTGGCAGAAAGAAGATTTCCTTGGTGTTCATTTCTTTTCCCAGTTGTTCCACATCTCCTTTCATTCCACAGTACTTTGAATGTTTTGGTAGTATAGGGTTAGAAAAAAGCTAGTTGTGCTTTTTCTTCAGGCTTGTCAGGACAGTAGGAACATGTGACTAGATTTTGTTAAATGCTCACGAGGTGTCTGCACTGGTTGATTTTTAGCAATTTAATAATTAGTTGTCAGATGAATGTTGGCCAGGTAGGCTTCTCTGTGCCGCCACGCTCCTGAACTGTGGGAAATACCACGGCCAGGCATTAAATGTTCCAGTGGGTGCCTTTGCACTCTTTCAGTTGCCTGGAATTGGTCCATGTTGGGATTTTCGTTATCCTAGCACAGGTGCATCATCTTGCACAGATGTGAAGGTAACTTTGAGTCCGGATCTGAAACAGTGCCAAAATCTGTGCCACCTTGGGCGTGGTTAAGCTGAGGAGGGATGACTTTCACTCTTTGGAGTGAATTCACAGCACTGGTGTCTTTCGGGTGTGATGGGGCAGGAGTTAAAGCCCTTCTGAGGCCTGAGATGGCGCGGTGCCGAGGTCGGGGCGGTGCTGGGACCAGGGGCTGCGGGGCTTTTCCTGCTGCTCCGTGACCGCGCCCGTGTCCCGGCACAGCCTGGGCGCCGTGGGACCGTCGCTGGAGCTGCTGGGGCAGCTGGGGCAGCCCCTGGAGCGGCCGCTGTGGCTGAACGGGGACGTCCTGCCCGGGCCCGGCGGGAGCTGCCCGGCGCTGGATGCCCACGCCTTCCTGGGTGCCATCACCTCGTCGTGCCCCGATGCCACCGTGTCCCTGGGCTGGACCACGGGCTGCCACCGAGGCCAAGGTAAGGCAGGGCTCCAGGGCTGCCGGGCCATCGCCAGCCCCTCTGCGGCCGGCAGCAGCCCGGGGCTGCGGGTGGGTGGCTGTGGGAGCCTCTCCGGGGCTGCTGAGCTGTTCGGAGCAGCTCCTCCTGCGCTGGAGGGGCAGCACAGCTCGGGGAAAAGCCCCTCTTTCTGCTGCTGAAGTCATCTCTGCTAAAGTCATCGTGTCTCTGTAACTCGGGTCACAACAACAAAGTGCTTACATAGCTGGAGATAGAAGGTATCTATGTAACCTTAATATCAATATAACCCAAATCATTACTTTTATCAGTATAACTTGAAGAATATAAATATAACCTGAAGCATAACCTTCTATACTTACATCGCCTAAATCATGGCTTTTACTTATGTAGCCTGAATCAGAACTTCTATACCTATAACCTGATGCTTATAACCTGAATTATAACTTCTTATAACTGGTTGCTTATATGCAGAATAGAGAGAAAGAAAAGAGATAAAAACTTGCCAGATGTATTTTAGAGATAAATAAGTGTAGTACTAGTGAGAAATTGGCAAGCCAAGCCAATTATCCACAAAACCAAGAATTGAGGCCGGTTAAGACCAGATAGACTGAAGGCCATCACAACTGTGCATGCCTCAAAGGCAAAGTTGAAAAGTTCAAGTGTGAAGAAGACTTTAGAAACCTTCATCAAAGACCCCCGAAGACCCCCGAGTTGGGGAAGTGCAGTGCAAAGAATTATCTAACAACCATGAGATCGTGCTATGTAAATTAGTTCTGGTGTGTCTGTGATGATGCTGTAATGACACAGCAACATGAAGCAAAATGTTACTGTATAAACAAAGCACAGAACGTGACAAAGGCGGGTGAGTTAGGAGGAGAAATCCCCCTCACCACCAGCGCTGCAATTAACAAATACCTGCTCCATAGACATGGGTCTGTGGGGATTGATTCCCAGCCCATCTTTTGGGCATCAGTCATCTGGTTTGTGCTTCAGCCTCTTCCCACCTGCTCAGGGCTTCTGAGGGATGAACTCCTGAGCCTCTGTTGGCAGGAGGGCTCTCCCTGAATCCTGGGAGCATTGGTTGGGTGATTGGAATCCTGGCGTGTGTCCTGAGGAAAAACAGATCAGCTGAAAATTTGAAACTTTATCTCTGCTTCTTCTGATGGCTAAAATCGAATTGTGGGTCAGCCTAATCCCTAATATTCCATTTCTCTTGGATGCTTGAATTTTTGCAGTAAACTTTGAAATTTTTAGGGCCTTTTTCACAGGCTTCCTCTTGCAGTTCCCACTGTGAGTAGCAGAGTCCCCTCCAAATGTCTGGGGCCACCAGGGTAAGAGTATACACTGTTCCCATTGTTAATTATTCGTTAGCAAGATTTAGTATTTTTGTGTATGATACACTGCAATTGTATTAAACTGTTCAGTGTTTTCTCCCAGGAATTTTCAGTACAGGAGAAAATTACTGGGAAATGCATTAGAAATACTGAACAACCTTTGAAAATGAACTTAATTTTATCTTATCTCCATTCTAGATTTCAATATTTGAAAATACTAATTAAGGTTCTACTGTAAGGCTTAAGAAAACCATCTCATTTGAGTGATTTCACCTAGAAGTTGCTGCTTGCCCAACAAAACTTTTTTTTACTATTTAGTGCTTTTTTAGTCTTTCCAGTCACCACATTGCATATGAGTAATTGAGAAAAAAGTTATTAGCTGTTGTTCTAGGATTTTCATAGCCCGTAGAAACAAAAGAACAGTTAAATATAATTTGAAATAGTTCCAGTCCTTGTAAAAATCTCAGCAAAGTCACTTTCAGTATTTTAGATTGCTTGATTTTAGCATTTTTAGCTTGATTTTAGCAGAGAGTGTTTTTGTCTGTGTTTCATTTGTGTGTGACTTCATTCCTAGTGGATTAATTTAATTTTTTTTCCCTAATTTTTTCTCCATGTTTTGATTTTTTGAGAGTCCTTGACAATGTAAAACTAGTCCTCATTGAAGTCAGTGGCAGGAGTGTTTTTTAGAGAAAGGGCAAAGATGCATTAAAAATGCCACACTCTGTAGCTGTATGTAAAGTAAGTGAATATACATGTAGGGTGTGGGGAATAAAGGTTTTCATAATGAGTTTCATGCACTATTCTGTGGGAGTTGGGTACTCTGCACAGATACAGGTTCTTTATCTTCACCTCTGGGAAGCTTTACCTGGAGCCCCAGCAGATGAGAAACGGCTGCAGATGTTGTTTCAGGTTGTTTATTTCTCCTTATCTCTGCCAGCTCTCAGCTCCGGCCGCACATCTGATGCAGCCGAGTCCGAGCGGGCACTGCCCAGTCCTGGGCTGTCCCGGCCTTTTTGTGCCCTTTCCATCATCCAACCATTCTTCACAACGCATTTATTAGTTACTGTTCTGTGCCAATTTATTTGCACCTGTTCTAGACACGGAATTTCTGCCTCTTTTTCATTCTGCCAATCATTTTGTGCCACCACCACCAGAGAAGGTGGAGGAGAAGGAGAAGAAGAAGAAGAAGAACAGGGCAATGCCCCAAATCCTCCATCTTAAACCCTTCATATTCAAAACCCTAAAATCTACTTTTTTACCTTGTAAAATACTAAACCACTGCTCANCTGTGTGTCCCCAGGCTACGCGTGGCCCATGGTGCAGGAGATGTCCCAGCTCTGCCGCCCGCTGACCCAGCCCGTCACCTTCGCCGTCCGGGCCGCGCTGGTGCCCAGCTCCATCCCGCAGCTCCAGTGGCTGATGCAGCAGTCCCACAGGTCAGTGATGCCTCCTCCCCTGCCCTGCAGCTCCAGGGGCTGTGCCAGGGAGTCCCTCAGTCCCTCAGGGCACTGCCAGGCCCCACCTGTCCCCACCAGCTCGCCTCTGCTTGTAGCAAACACAGCACGCTTGTGTTCCCCTGCTCGTCCCAGTGACGCTGGAAATGCTTTTGCTCGCAGTTCCTCATTTCCCTCAGGTCTCCAGTTGATTCCTCAGGCAGAAGTGGTCGCTATTAATTTCTTTAACATAGTTAAATTCCAGAGGCTTCTTTTTTCATTACCTACAATAGGGACTTCCAAATGGTGTGTAGGTGTGTAATCTGGTTCTGCTGCAAACATTTCCTGAGATGAATATGGTTAAATAGACTAAATAGTTTGATGTTGCAGTTGGGAATTCATCCAATCTAAAGACTTTGTATTGGATTCACTATTTATATTTTTTGTAGCAATGTCACCTGAAAAATGTTAAAGATTATTTTTAGATGGGAAGTCAGGTGTTTCCCTCCAAGCTAATTAATTTTGCTGAGGCACTTGAAATGTATTCAGTGGTTTTCATACACCAACTTACATTTTCCTTTAAAGATTGTTCTTACAAACACATAGCCATTTCATTATAAAAATTATTCACATGTAATAGAATGAGAATAAACCCAGTTTCCCACATTTTTCCATTTACTCATCTTTTTCACTTGTTCTTCCTACTGAGAGTTTAATAAAGTTGTTCCAACCAAGGTCAAAGCCCAAGACAGAAAACTTAAGAGAGTCTCTGAAAAGTTTCTAATTATTTAGAAACAACAGCGTGGACAAATAAAATGCTGATATTCTTGTTTACGGTGAAGACTCAAGACAGAAATTAGAATTAAGCATTTTAAACTGGGAAATTAAGTTAAAAATATTATTGCATTAAGAATATGTCTTATGAATTGTGCCAGTCTCAAATACATCCTCGTTGGATAGAAACATTATTCCCACTGAAATAGTAGTATTTTCTCTTTTACCTCAGCATAAAGCTTGGGGGTTTTTAGTGGCATGATTAGAAGACAGAAATTCCTGAGCCAGTTTTGCTCACATACAACTGAATTCTGATTTACCCTTTTATAAAATTAATACTTTTATTAAACAAAGGTGAAGAACTAAGTGTATGTCTTGGGGAGGATGTGGAGGGTAATGCCTTTAACTGAATAGTGCTTTTGGGGATTTCAGTGTTTTTTGAGAAGTTCTGTGCAATTAATGAGGGTTGGGTTAGGTGGCATCTCTACACATCACTGACGTGACAAAGCACAGAGCACGACAATCACCTGCGTCTGGGATTGCATCATATTTCCTGTTTTGAGGCTCAGCTTGTGACTATTGATTACTTTATCAAACCTGAAATGCTCAGTCTGGTAAATTTCTTTGATGGATATTTACCTGAGGTTTTTTATTTAACTCCTTCTTCCGAGGTTTGGGGGGACAATCACAGATAACTTCCAGATAAATTGGTTGGAGGGGTGCAGTTGTTTGTATTTAATTACATTTCTAAAATTAAGATGCTGTAGTCCTAAATATTTTTAGGAACTTATTAGTGTGATGTCTTTCTGGTTTACATGTTTTATCTTAACATTCTCTTTTTCTTTGTTCTGTTTTTTTCTCCCCTTTTTTTCTGAACATAGATACAGCCTCACTGTTTGGACAGGAAAGGAGGACATGTATTCTGTAGAAGACTTGCTTTTCATCCGAGAAAACTTTGATAAAAGTAGGGTTTATTACGACATTTTTGAGCCACAAAATTCTGAATTCAAAAAAGCCATTGGAATAGAATGGTAAATGCAAAGCAGGCAGTGCCTGACTTCATAATGCTTTCCGTTGTAAACCCCTTTAAATGTGAGGATTTCTTGTTCAGAGAAATGCATTTTCCTTGCCAGAAGGACCGTATTGAGCACACCTGTGGTTACTGGAGGAGTTTTTGTTCGGCACTGCGTAGAGAGGCTTCTCAAATAGAAATGTAGTGCCTTCCTCATTGTTCCCTGCTGGCTGTGTGGGATCTGTGGTGCCACACACTCCAGGGGGGGACAATGGCTGTTTGTACTGTGCTGGCACTGCGCAGCTGCTCTGACCCGTGGTTCCTGGGCCCGTCGTGTCCGTGGTCCCTGGGCCATGGTCACTGTGTCCGTGGTGTCTGTGCCCAGGCAGGGCCGGAGCCAGGCCATGGCCTGGGCAGCAGCCCCGGATGGTGCCAGGGCCAGGCCCTTGTGGCAGCGGGGGCAGTGCCGGTGCCCAGGGCTCGGGGCTGGGCTCAGGGCTGCCAGGGGTCATTCCCCGTGGCTCTGGGGCCGTGGGTGTCCGTGGTCCTGGTGCTCCAGCACACGGGGCTCCCTCGGTGACCGCGGCTCTGCTCCGTCGGGGCCTGCGTGTCCCTGCAACTCTCAGAGTTTTCTCAGAAATTTCCAAAAGGGGAAATTTCCCCTGATGAAAGGTAAAACCCTGCTAACCACCTGCAGGAAGAGCCTGACCTGGTTCATTTAAACCATTTATTGCCTCTTTGGCTGCTGCAATTCCCCAAAATTCACACAGCCTGAGACACCGGCTCTGTGGGATTGGCTTCTGCCAAACACTGCCAATGATGCCAGAAAAAACAAAGGTTTCTTCCACAATCAGAGAAGACATTTTAGCTTCTGAATGAAAGCTGATGCCCTGAGAAGCATTACTCTGTCAACTTCTTGTACTCCTTTTCCCATTCCTCTCACATGGTTCCTGTGAAAATGTTGCTACCTCAGATATTGTACACAACATTTTACAGTAAATTAGAGGAATATTTGGTTCTTACATGGCATTGCCACAGCTGTGATAGGAAAGGTAGTTACGTTTCTTAATCCTAAATCTTGAAATATGGTGATTCCACATTAAAATTCAAGACTCCCTGTTGTTACCTACAGCCCCTTTGAGAGATGATCTAATAATTGTTTTATGTTTTTGAGGAGTAGAGCTTTTCTCATTTTGGTCATCTACTAAGATGTGCTTGGCTAGAATTAGGAAATATTTTTCCACATTAGGAAGAAAACTACCTGATTATACTTGGGATAGCTAAACAGAATACTTGATTTAACTTGCAGCAGCAGGCCAAGTGAGTGGCAGTAACCACAAGAGGGTCAGGCTTGGCTGTGTGATTTCTATAGTGAGTTTGGAGAAATTATGTATTTTTTAGTTATGGTTTGTTGCAGGCAGTTGCATTAATTGATTTACAGGATTTATCTCTCAGTAGTAAGGCCTTTTTGGGACCACAGGGACACATTTTTCTGTCATTTAGAAATCTTCCCACTGACCAGTTTCCACCTGACGTACTGGGATTTGTTAAAACTCATTAAACTATTAAGTAAAAAACATTGGCAATTGCCAGAAACATTTTTAAGAAAGAGGTCTATCTGGGCAATATCTGTGGGTGTCAGTAAACAGGGATAATCAAAATTAAAAGAAGACATCATCTGGATTACCACGATGTGGCTGTGGGGTGAATTTGATTATTCTGTATGGATTAACCTATATATATGAATTTCTGTTTTTAAGTTTTACCTATGGGTCTTTGCTAGTCCCCTGTGAAGTTGTTTATGTCAGTCTAGTCTGACTTGCACATAAATAAATTAATTTGATTTTGTTTCGCTGTGTTTATTCAAATGCTTTCCTAAAATAAAACGTGTTACTGTGGGGCTGGCAGTGAGACACTGAAGGAGAGATGAAGTCAGGTGTTTGTTCTGATGGGAGCAGCAGGTCTGTGTTGTTCCAGCTGTAGCTGTCTTTTATTTTAGCATTTTTTCTTTCACCTTCTTTCAGGGATCTGTCACTTGTACTATAAAAACATTCGTAATTTACTGCAGTTTCAAGCCTTGTATTTCTCTGTGAACTTGAAGGATCTTAGTAAATAGGTAACAAGGTACAGAAGAGAGTTGTCATTGTGTCCTGCCATGACAGGGAAGCATCCTGGTGGGAGCAAAGCACTAGATATTTGCCAGGGTTTCTGTTGTTTAAACGTGCTCTGCAATCAGAGAAAATGCCCCCAAAGACACATTTTTCAGCCATGGTTCTCCATCTGATGTTCTGCCCTTCTCCATCTTCAGCATTCATCCAAAGTGTGATGCATTTTTTAACCTGCTGACTGAAATAAAAATCAACAAATGGAGTATTTTTTTCAATTCATACCTTCAAATTAAATCTGAAGTTATGCTGAGGGTCTTTATAACTCCTTTAATAACTTGGTGGTTTAAATGGCCCCATCATTTTCTTTAAGGAGCAAATACAGAAATTAGAGCGTTGGGAATTAAAAGTATTTGGACTGGTTTGTTTTAGAAGGGTTAAGGAGAGCCTGTTGGAGTCCATTAATTCATACAATCCATACAATCCATAATCCTACACTATCCAGGAAAGAGGGGGCTTCTCCACAGATTCCAGTGTTCCTCTGAAATTTCTTGATTAAAAATGTCTTTCAACTTTCAGACTATTTCTTTTAATAAGGCTAAAGGTACTAATGTAGTAAGAGGCATTATAGTAAGAGGAAGTGTTTGGACAATAAAGAAAGATTTATTGATCCATAACCTTGTATTAATTAGAGACCTTTTTCTAGCACAAAATATTTAATTTCTTGACATTTTAATTGAAAACCAGTTTTGTTTTTTATTTGTTGTACTGTGATGCTCCCAGTCATGTATTTTTCAGTTTGTTCATTTTTTTGTTGCAGGAATACCTGTTTACTTCCAGTACAGTTCAAAGTATTGTACTCTGTTGTCTTCTGAAGTTTGAACTTATATATTTTTGGAGCAGTTGCATGTTGATTCTTAATATCCTGATGCTTTGACTTAATTTCCTTGAATTCCCTTGAGTTACTGCTTTTACAGGTTTTTTGGCCTAATTCCCTAGACTTGATTCCCTTGAATTTTCCAGCGATCCTTCTGTCATTGTTGGTTCCACTGCCTGGTGGTGTTTTCTCTCCCTGTAGAGAGAAGCAGTCCCATGCACAGGTTCATAACCTCAGCAGGGATCTGCCCAAGCAGACTTAGTGTGTTTTTAAAAGGTGCTCCCATTAATGTGTTTTTAAAATGTATGTACAGGTCAGGTTTGTACTTTAAAAAGTGAGAAAGCAGGTTGCAGCTCACTCCATCTGTGAAACACACATGAAAATGTTCAAAATTAGTGATGCTTTCGGGGAAAAAATACAGGAATTTACTGCAGTTCCTCAGCGTGCCTCTGTGTCTGGATTTCAGGAACTTGGGAATCAGTAGCTCTGTGTGCATTTCTAGAAATCATCTCTGGTGTTCAGTGTAAGATTTCAGCACCATTTTTAAATGGCTGGACATAAATTTTGGGACAAAATCTGTGGATTAACGTGAGATCTGCAGCTGCCTGCGTCAGCAGTCCAGGAAATGCCTGGCTCAGGTAACAGGTGCTGCTGAGAAACAGGAATTTTGCATATATTTATATGCATATATAATGTTGGGGGATTTTTTAAAAAAAGGTCAACTTGTGTACAGGAGTAGAAGACTTATTGTCTTTCAAAGAGGATTAATAGCTGGGTCATTTATGGGAATATTTAGTGATGACAATTGGAATTTTATCCCTTTGACTCTGAGAAAACCCCCTTGAGCTTTCTTAAGGTGTTTCCTTATGAAGCCTGATCTCCTTGAAGGTACTGCAGTGCCAGTAATACTTTAGGGTGAAAACATAAGAATCTTTACTTATAAATCCCTTGTTTTAGTTGGAAAAGTAATTAGTTGTGCTGTATATCAGATGCAGAAAGATAAAGGTCTTACTTGGATTGATGAGGGAAAAAAGGAAATTTAATGACTATTTAGTTTACTATTTTTCTTACGTAGCTGCATCAAATTATGGCAGTAGTCTTTTGGAAGTGCTGTGTAATTGTAAAAGACAAAGATCAAAACAAAGCTATTACTCCTTAAAAGCAAAACCAAATTAAATGTGCGGGGAAAGATATTTTGAAGACTGTATTCTGAACACTGCACCTTAAACACAACCTTGAAAACTGCTGGTTTATGACATTTTTGTGTAGTCACTTGCTGTTCTTAAACCACAATAATGGGAGTTCTTATGTAATCACCGCTTCTTGTGAAGCCGCCCTATTGTTTTGAAGTTACTCTCATTGTGCGGTCTCACAGCATTTTGCAAAGAAAATGAAGACTAGGGGTAAAACCCGAAAAAAACCCGGATTGTTTTTCACCTTTCCCAGCTAAGCAGGTAGGTTTGAAGTCCTTTGTGCCACGGGCTGCTGTGGCTGCCGCGGGTGCCGGCGGGGATGGCACAGCCCAGGTCACCGCCGTGTCCGAGGCTCTGCGGTCCCGCTGGGAGCTGTGGGACGAGGAGCCACAGCCCTGGACATCAGCCAGGGCAGGCTCCGGGCTGTGGCGCTTCCTGTGCCAGGAGCCACCAAGGACGCCTGGAAGGTCTTGTTTTTAACCCGGGTGTCTCGGGAAGGGAGGGATTTTAACATCAGGCACTCGGGTCGGGCTGACCGTTCTTTGCTGAAAAGAACATCGAGGTGGCTGGGAAATGTCATGGATTAAGACTTCAAAGATAACACAAGTGCATCTCTGCTCCACAAGTGGAAGCACAGGAAGCTTCCGGCAGGTGGAAAGAGCCTCTCTCACACCATACTTTGGACAAATTTAGCTGTATTGGATTAAATCGAAGTAACTGTTCCCATTTTCTTGTACAGAGGCAGCCTGAGAAACACTTCTGAGTGAGTACCTTTTGCAGTGACTCATCATTTCCTGAGTAGTGAATAAAAGCATGTGATTATTTCCATGTTCCCTCTGAGGGGGAAAAAATAACTTTTATTTATTCAGCATAACAACAGCAAGAGAACAAAGCTTTTTCCTTTGAAGATCACTTGTAACAGTAACACAAACAATAATATTAACGCTTCACACTGCTTTGCATCACAAATAATCACAAATACTGGTAACACTACCAAAAAACTTCCCCTTTCAAGACACTTGCCACTTCCCTCCATTGTCTGAGCATTAATAGAAAAATTATGGTTTAATTTAAGGGAGCCATAGTCCCATATATATAATTAATTTAAAAATGAAAACAGCATAAATTGGGCTTTTTACCCTAAGCAAAGATACCAGTTAGAACACCTGGTGATAGTCAATTTCTTCTACAAAAGAATTTGTATGTTTTTAAAGATCTATTTTCCCCTTCAAATATTTAACTTTGTTATGAGACGAAGAGATGAGAATTTGCCATTTTCTTTTATAATATCATGAAACCATTTGGAAAGTGTATTGTGTGTAGAGACCAATTCATACTCAGTTAATACTGACATATGTTGTTCCCCATAATTTCTGTATCATGAAAATATATCCACCTAATCCTTGTTTGTACCTGGTGTGCACAGGGGCTGATCAGGAAAACCTCCTGAAGGAAAAGGCAGAACCTGAATGGAAACAAATACTCCCAAAAAGTTATTTACAGGGAGTAGATAATCCCCTTTAAATGGTTTAATGTTTAGAATCCCCATTAAATTGTTTCATGGTGATGATCCCCATTACATATTCGTATGTTTGTGATCCCCTTCAAATTGTTTTATGTCTCCTATCCTCTTTAAACTGGTGTATGTTTAAGATCCCCTTTGCACTGTTTTATGCTTAAGATCCCCGTTAAATGTCTCCTACTAAGTGCAAAACTAAATAACATTACAGGCCTCTGTTAGGCAATGTCAGATTTGGTGAACTCTGACTGAAGCTGCAACAAGACAGGTCATACCCACTGAGTTTTTTCAGGAAAGAAATACCTAATGTCAGTACACTGAAATTCACATTACACAGACACAATTTCAATACAACTAATTTCTGTAAATTACAACAAAACAGAACACACTCACTTTTTCTCAATATTTAGAAGATGAGCTCTGAAATGCTAAATGCAATACCAGAAATCCAGCGTCTGTGGGATGGACACAAAGACAAGGGAGATACTTGGAATCACAAAACACTAAAGGAAAGGGAAGAAAGATTTTTAGATAGAGATACTTAAAAATACGCAGTACCTTGGAGGCTGCAGAGGACTGTTTTCTGCTTGTGGGAAACTCAGTCCTATTTCAAATTAGGCAAAATGTGGGTTTGCATCTGCCAGGTGAGTTTCATGGTTAGACTCACAGAATCACAGAATGGTTTGGGTTGGAAACCATCTCCAATAAAAGCCTATCTCGTTCCAACCCCCCTGCCATGGGCAGGGATGTCTTCCACTAGACCAGGTGGCTCCAAGCCCCATCCAGCCTGACCTGGGACACTCCCAGGATGGGGCAGCTACAGTTTCTCAGGGAAAACTGTGCCCGTGCCTCAACTTCCCGTAAGTTGTTGGGCTATCTTCTTTAGGTCTGTCTGAGCAGGAGGACAGAGCTCTTCCCTGCTCCCAAGTGTGTGTGCGTGCGAGGTGCCCCTGTTCATGCGGTCAGCATCGGGGTGTGTCCCAGCGTCTGTACCCTGCTGACTGGGGGCAAATTGCTCCAGCCTGGCATGGAGATCTCTTCTGGGGGACTGCGGAGCTGCAGCGAGTAACAGACCCTGGTTCAGGTCCAGGCTCTGCCTCCCGCACCCTCCCTCTTCTGAAGGGAGCGGATTCCAGGGGCTGTGGCTGGGGCAGCCCGAGGCGGCGGCGGTGCCTGGCGGGTTTGTGGCACAGCCGGGCTCGTCACTCGCCCTGCTGGGCTCCCGACAGCGCTGCCCTGCTGGGCTGGAGAGCCCCCGTGCTCTGCACCAGCGGCTCCCAGTGCCAGCCAGGCGTCTGAGGCACGCTCCCGGACCTTAGCTGGAATTCCGTGGGCAGCGCAGCTCTGCAACGTGAGTGTCATCGGCTCTGTAGTGTCTGCTCGCTCGCAGTGAAGCTGCTGAGGCCGGCAGACACCGCCTGCGTGCACCTGCTGCTGCCCACCCCACTGCACGCGGGTGTCTCGGGGTTTTCTGGATATATACAGCCTGGACAGAGTCACTCTGGTGTCCAGCATCACAGTCCAATGTTTCAGGTTCCCCCATTCCATGGGCACCACCTCTCTGGGTGCAGAAAGGGTATGTGGTTGGGGAAGCCTAGGAGGGGTAGCATTTACAAGCTACAATGAGAACTGCAATGCCTAAGGGCCATTGTGGGTTCAGTCTGTCACAGGCAAGTCGAAAACTTTACAAAAGCAGCAAAATAAACATTCCTTAGTTTGCAGAAGGCAGCCTCATTAGGTAAGTATGTCTTTTCATTTAGTCTCTGAGCTATTCCACTCATCCTGAGGCAGACATTACTTTACATCACAGACCTGCTGTATTTTGTGATAACACACCATTACAGTCAAGGACTGCAGTGAATATTTACACATCATAAAGATCCCCTTTGCTCTCCTGTTAAAGATTCAGTCATTGCTGAATCTGCTCAGACTGTAATCTGCTCGTATGGCCTCCTCCGCAGCAGATTGGTATCTTTGGTTCCCCTAGGGAAAGCAGATCCTGGTGGTACTAAGTGAGTTTGTCCATAAGAAATCATTCCAGAAACTGTGTTTATGACAGTGAGCTCGGGACCTGGGGGGTGAGGGTTCACATTCAGTGGTGGCAGAAAACCTGGCCTTGTCTGATCCAGCACTAAGGCTCCTGACCCCTGTTCCTCTAGAGAAGCCTGATTTCTGCTTCTTGGAGAAACAGGAGACATCTTCTCCAGAACTCTTCTTGGACTGGGTAACAAAGTCTGGTAGGTAGAAAGAATGTCTTTCCTTCCTTTTGGTGACTTACTGTCTTTTGTATCAGCAGCAGGAATGAGACTGTTAGTTAGCTGAGAACTGGAGATGTTGTAATTTGACTCTCCACTTCCTTTCTTGATAATACTGCCAAGGTTTGAAAGCAAGCCGATTTGTCCCAAACTGGCATCCATGCCCATGGGAATCTCACTGGGGTTATGTTTCTCTTCAACAAAAGGAGTCTGATAGTTTATTGCATCACGTAATGCTTTCCTTGACATGGTTTGCTCAGAGGTTTTCAGTACATGAGCAGTGTCTTTCCTGTCTCTACTTTCGTGACTGGTGGTGACGCCCTTGGATAAGTCAAAGCCACTGACTTTACAGGAGAGCTCTTCTATGGGACTGATATCCCGAAGTTCTTGTGAAGAAGCAATTTTCCTCTGCTGAAACACTGCTGGACAGCACTTTAGCCATGGGTCACACTGCAGCACCTGTGTCAGCTTGAACCGTGCTGGCGTTGAGCTGGATTTGGTCATTAGTGGCACCGTTTCAGATGAGCTGTCCACTTGGTGTCCACCATACAGCTCTTTAAAGCTGAACGGGTCTTCTGGACCCTCGTTTGTTTCTATTTCTGATGGGGAGGTGCAATCAGCTGGGGAAGCGCATTCCTCGAGGTCCGGAGGAGGCACGTTCAGGTACTGCTTTGTCTTCTGCCTCCCTGATGCAGACTTGTCTCTGGTGATGATGATCACTTCTTTCCCTCGTGCCTTGCAGGCCTTCAGCAGAATTTCCAGGGTGTCCTTGTCCGCAGCGTTTATTGCGTACACCAGAGCAGAGCAGTTGGAGTGGTCTGGCAGGCTCGGGTCAGCTCCACTCATCAGCAGCAGCGACACCACTTCAGGGCCTGCTTTTTCCATGCAGGCATGCATCAAGGCTGTTTTCCCAGATTTGTCCTGTATGTTAGGGTCAGCCTTGTTGTCCAGCAGGTATTTCACCATCTTGGCCTTGCTGGCACTCTGTAGGTCCACGTGTTTGGTCATACAGGCAATCATGAGGGGGGTCTCGCCCCGGCTGTTGCTCTCGTTGACGTAGGCCCCGCCGTCTATCAGCAGCCTGGTGAGGCGCAGGCGCCTCTGGTACACGGCTTTGATCAGGGAGTAGCCCTCGGGCGGAACGTCCACCGCGTCCATCCTCCTGCTCTGCTCACCTGCGCCTCCCTCGGGGCTGGAACCACACCCGCCTGCCGGGCAAACCCAGGGGGTCGCCAGAGAAAGAGAAGGAAATAGGAAAAAAAGAGGATTAAACGGTGCTAATTGCTCCTGTCAACAGCCTCGGGTTCTGTGAAAAAAGTATGAAGGAAAGAAAAGAAGAAAAGTTTTCCCACCCTTTAGGCTTACACAGAATGCATTAAAAGCTTAAAAAAAATTACTTCAATATTATTATAACATTTATAGAAGATTAAAGCATGACCATCACCTTCTTACTTCTTGATTGTCCTGTACACAGTCCTGTGCCTGAGCAGACAATATCAGCTCTACAACAAAAGAAACACTTGATCTCATCAGAGAGAATCAGGAGGATTCACACAAAATTTTAAAAGCTTAATGTGGCATAAATAACAAAAGGTCCTATATAAATGTATACCTGCAGACATGCAACTAAAACTTTCATGTCATGTATGTGCTTGCTTACCTGTGTGTAGGGAAAACCTTTAGAGAGGAAAAAAAAAAGCAGTATTTAATAATTGGCAGAGCAATATAATTTCAATAGATTAGATATGGATTAAATGATTACATTCATTTATTTACAGCACATTTCTAGAGAAATAAAAATGTTTAACTAGTTTAATTGTAAAGGAAATTAATTAATCATTTTTGTTAATCACTGAAAACACTGCTAATGTTCTGGTGATTAACTGAAAAGCAGTCATTACATTCTGTTTTACTTTGAATGTCAAAATCAAAGGATGATCTCCATATAGTTTGTTCCAAAAGTCCAACAAGCAAAAAAAAAAAAAAAAAAGGTCAGATGGTCAGATTTCCTCCATGGAAATCTGGGGAGGAAATCTGACTTTGACTGCTGGCTTGGTTTTTTCCCCCCTCTGTCTTGATAAAATATTTTTAAAAGGTAATTGCATCAAAATTACTTGAAGGATTCACTCCATTATACTGAAAGTACAGGATTCAGTACTGTCTATCTCAGCTTTCATTGAAGTGCAAATCATTACTATGATTTTTATGCGTACTTTTGACTAGTAATGTATTCAAGATTATTGCAAAGTCTTTCATAAAAGTATCCCATCAGTTTGTTCATTTGGGTTTCCAGAAGGAAACTGCAGAGAAATATCTGGTAGATAACACACATGCTGGAATTTTGATTGTGTTCTCCTTTGGTTTTGACCTACCTGGAAGTTATTGGTGTTTTTACATTTCTTTCCTATTTATCTAAAGCTCTTCTGACACTTAACTGCTCACTTTACTTAAGCGATGGCATATAGCTCTTATTACATTAGCAACTTCATCTGTAGAAATACCTTTTGTGGCCAAAAGAACATTAAATGTTAAACAGGCATGGAAAGGGAATAATGCTACCTGAAGTCGTGCAGCAGGTCAGGGCTAAAGGTGAGGCTGTTTTTCTGACATCTCATCTAACTCCTCCTGTTGCTTAGATTTGCTGTTTCTGTCGACTTCACCAGGACTGTTGATCTGATGGGGGTGGAAGGGTGACCTAAGATGGAAGTTGTAGTTTGAAAGTTAGGAGTAAATGGTGTTGGCAGGTAGGAGCCTGCCTGGAGAAAGCCTGAGATGCTTCTGTGCAGAGAAAAGTGAAGAGAAGGTACATGAAATGGGGAACAAATCCTCACAGGTACTCCAGAATCAGGCATTGTACTATCAAAAGAAAATGTTACAGACTCACAAGTGGAACAATATAATGCAGAACACACTCCCGAGTGCTGGAGGGTAGCCACAACTTCATCTGGAGAATCTGTTAACCGTATCACACCTGGGCTGGGTACAACCTGCTCCAAAAACCCCCAGATGGCTCTTTGGAACTGAAAGACCACAGGTCAAGCAGATTCCCTAAAACAGTAATTTATTGGATAATTCATTGCAGATCAGTGCTGAACAGATTGAGATGATAAAGCATTCCTAAATGTAATTAACTGCTATGACAGAAGTACTCCATGAGTTCCTAAGGTATCGGGACTGACACAGTTGCCTCTCACCTGTGAAGGTAAACTTTAAAAGCAGCTTCAATCTTTAAAGCAGTTTGAGGAGTGAGGAACTATGCAACTCAGTGTGAGACACTGAATCATGGACTGGTCTGTCAAATCACCCACAGATTCCTCTTATTCTTGTACAAATAATATTCCTGCATGGCTTTTTCTGTCTAGAAAGTGCTTAGTTTTATTTTCAAAAAGTAATATTGTCCTGGAAAGCACTCTGAGACAATGTAGCACCAGGCACCTTATAGTGTGAAAAGCTGGTTTTCAATCTAATAGTCTAAGTAATCACAACACTGAGGGGGAAAGAGCCCATCGATGTTATAACATATAAACACAGGCAACAGTGTCATGAATACGTGATATGAATTAAGGAGTTCTTGCAAAGTATTCCTCACCTTTTAATGTGAGAGACAGATTTTCTGCCCTCGGTGCCTCAGCACCCTCAGAGTTAAACAAGCTCTCACAGTTGTGCTTACAGAGTCTACAATCATTCCAGTAAAATTATCATTGATTCTCATCTCGGAAAAAAAGACATGATTTCACACTAAAAGAGCATAAGCATTTAAGTATTTTTATGATTCTTCATATACACATAAAACCTGGCAAATTCAGTCAGGGTAGTAAACACTTGTTTTCCTAGTTGAAATTCACCACATATGAGTTACTTTTGATTTTAAAAAATTACCATTCCAGCGCTGCCAAAACTGCTCCACCACCACCCCAAAGTTTCCACCGCAACTTGCAACCTGCCGTCTCTGAAGGGCTCCCTGAGAGGAGCTGGGGAAGAGCAAGGACTGGAAACTTCCCGTCAGAGAAGCGACAGCACGCCCAGTAACGCTATAAAGACTATGGGTACTAAATAAAGGCCGTGAAACGAGTTTGAATACTTTACCCGGCCGCTGTCGGCGGCGAGGCGGCAGCGCCGTTCCCTGC
>VWZQ01004632.1:22043-41986 GCA_013397015.1 Myiagra hebetior
TTTTTTTTTTTTTTTTTTGCCTGTGGTAAGATTCTAATTATCCTTGTTATCTTTTCCTCTCTACCTCATCTACATTCTTAATACTCAGTCCTTGCCCAGCAGCTTGAGAAAGGCATGTGTACTGAGCACCAACTCTTCAGGAGTTTACTGCTCTTCACAGTCCTGTTGTTGGGTTAATTCTATGAGATGGAGAGGCAGTGTACACTTGTGTATATACCAGCACTCCTGCTGCTGAAACAGTACCACTTCTGTAGTTCTTGCAGCTCTAAATGTCCCCTTTCTTAGTCCTCCTTCCATCCCTGCCTGCATTGTGCTGTTGTGCTTGATAGCCAACATGAATCATTGACCAAAAAAAAACAAAAAGTGTATCAAACCAGCTCTTGGAAGAACACTTTTATGAAGATAATTAGATTTTTTTCTTATAAACATCACCATGGATACTCTTGGTTGGATAGAAAAACAACTATTTGTATCAAGAAGTTCCTGTTAAAAGTGAAGGAGAGTGGAAAACCAGAGCAGGGAACACATCCATGCAGCACAAATTTTATTACAAAAGACAGAAGATGTTTGCATATGCACATGACATATGTGTTTATCACACTTCCTGATACCCCTTGCCTCTATTTCACTGACAGTTGGGCTACCTGGATATGTACCAGGAGAAAGTTCCATGGTCACAACATTCTAATATTAATTTCAATTGACTAAAAATGTTTGCCACAAATGAGTGTTTTAGGTTGCTCCAAGAATCACTGGCAAAGGTATCATCAAATCAGGTTTAATACNTAAATACTATTAAAAAAAAAAAAAAAAAAAAAAAAAAGTGTAAGTGCAACAAAGGTCATTGGCATGGTTCACTCTACTATTTACTACAGTTAATCAATCTAAAGTTAAAATCAACCGAAAGTGATATATGTGGAGGCTGAGGACAGGAGGAAGAGTAAGGATGGGAAAGGGTAACCATAAAAAGGAATAAGGGAGATCTCTTACTGAGTTACAGGGCTCAGAGTGGATCTCCCTGCAAAACGTAGCCTCAGACTCAACCAAAGCTTTAGGCCTAAAGATTTTAACAGCACCTGAACTTAAGAGCACTGAGCCGATAGCCTAATTTAAAGAATTTATCAAAATACTCTGTGGAATTTACTGGAAGCATGGCAGTAACTCCTAGGCCGGACTTCTGAACCTAATGCATTTAAGAATGGGCGAGCAGCACTCCTGGCACAGCTGCTGCAGCACAGTCACAGGCACAGGCACACGGACCCGGAGCCCGAACAGGGTGTGTGTACAATCCATGTACGGGCTCATACCTGTGGGAAATGCCCCGAGCTCAGGGGAGGACTCCCATTGGTGCCTCTGCCTTTTCCCAAGGGGTGAAGGGCTGAGCCCTGAGTAGTGCCCAGCCCAGGCTCTGTCGGCAGCACTGGCCCTCTGAGCATGGCAAACGTGAGCGTTGGGCTGCTCTGAGAGACCCTGCTCCAACAGAGGGGCTGGGCACAGCCCCTGCAGCTTCAGCAGAGCTTGGGGGGGCCTCATTTAGGCTCAGTGTTTGTAGGGTCGGAAGGGAGCTGGCTTTATTCATAGCAACTTTCCACCCGGATTGCAATTCTGGTTGCTAACTTTCTTTGAATGTTCAGTAACAAAACTGTTTGTCCACTTGGATTTGCTCATTAGCCAGCACTAGATCCTGGGAACTGACAGTGTCTCTGGTATCTCAAGGGGAGCTCAGCCCAGGTGCTGTTCATCAAGGCCACACAGCCTAATGAGCATTTCTGAGATCACAGCGTGGGCCCAGGTGGGTGATTCTTGGCAAACTGTGCCCAGATATAGGCAGGCAGGCAGGAAAAGCACATCCTTAGTTTTCTGGTTGCCATTTGCAGGAAGCCCAGCCCTGGACTGCAGGCCTGGAGCCCAGGGGCCTTGTTTTGGGAAGGTGGGCTCAGAGTGGAAACCCCTGGCTTGGCAGATGGCAGTCAGAACACTGTGGGGGCTCTGAGTGTTACCAACCATAGACAGGCCTTTCTGTGTCCTTGGAAACCCTGGGAATCAGCCAAATTATCTGCTTTACTTTGCTTAGAGGAAAGTAAAAGAAAAAAGAAAGAATGGAAATAGTTAAATTTGATCTGACACCCCCACCCCCTCCCCTGGTTTTGGATTTTGCTTCCCATGAGAAATTGTAAACACTCTTATCACCTCTGTTTGGCACTGGCCAGTCTTAGCCTACACCAGCAAGATCTCATTCAGGGGAAGGCGGAGCCACGATTGCTCACACATATAATTACCTGTATATTAATGCATTGCCATATAAATTTTTGAGCATGATATGATGTAACATAAGTCATTCTAGTGATTCAGTTACTTTATTATGTATTAGTGCATAGAATTCTTTTCAAAATGGCGAATAAATGGAAAAATATAGAAGCATCATTAACTTGGTTTATTTGGAATGACTGAAAACAAACTCCGAACCCTGAAACTATTTTTATCACATACTAATTTGGTACCTTAAATACATTCTAAACCATTAGGTACAGAGGCAGATGTTTACTGTACTAGCACTGTTTGCTGAGAGGAATGCAGTAATGCTGTAAACAACAGTGTTCTTAATAATACATCTCTTAAATGTAACAGGCACAGCTGCTTGCTTGTTCAAAATCTTGAAGGGGGATTATGGTCGTGATGTAGAGACATCAGTTGAGAGGTCTAAGAGAGAAGTGGAGTGCTATGTTTTGTGCTTCAAAAATAATGACCAAAACCAAACAGAAGGAATTAGGAGCCCATGAAGTGCCTCACAAAAGCCCCCGTGCGTGCAGTGTAATATCCAGCCAAGTGCCTTGTTATGTTATTGGTTTGTTTACCCAGGCAATCTGGAGGCACACGTGGCATTGCACGGCCTCGGCTGACAGGCACTGCTGGACTGGCACGACCCTCCACCTTCAGCCACATCATGCCAGTGCCCAGGCATCTCCTGCCTGTTGTCACCTGTGTTTTAATTAGCTATTGATGACACGGACCTTTCTGCCTGGAAAGATATTATCTCTCAAGTGTTTGGTGGTCTATTGCCAAGTACTTTGATTAAAAAACTGAGTGTGTGTGGGAACTGCACTTGTGACGCTTGCAGGAATAATTGTGACTGGTGATGGAATCAGGGCTTCCTCAAACAGTTTTAGAGAATGTATTGCAATAAATGTCTTGCTCCATGGGCACAAGCCTTTGCAATGCTGCTGAATTCAAGTGCTACCTTCCTCGGTGCTGTACATCAGCAGGCTTACAGGATAACTCTCTTTTGCCAGTTCCCACAGTCTCTGAACATCCTTAGAGCTGATTCTTTCTCATACACACGTTCATAAATTGTTGTTTAGATTACAGCAGAATGTTGGCTGTACTTTTATGTCCGGAGCAGTTTCTAAAAGAATCTGAATTACACACTAGGAAAAAATAGAGTGAATTGTGCAGAAAAAAAGTTAAACTGGTCTGAAACAAAAGGAGCAGAATTTACATTATTCCGTCGGAAAGATAACCATAATTTCATGAGACACTGAGAGTCAACACTGAAGAAATCAATTTTGACTGGCTAAAATAGCAATATGCACAAAAATACTCAGTGAGTAAAGAACTCCAGTCAAATGGGTTGCCTTTTACCATGATAAAGAACTGAACAGACATATGAAAAAAAGGTTTAAAAATTAATACGAAAAAAAAAGTCTTTCTAAACTTAAATATCTTTAATTAATGAAGTTTTTCACCTAGGACTGCTGGTGGGACCAGAGCTAAATCTTAACCTTTTTGAGTAAAACCTAACAAGAGGCGGTATAGTGATTAAAAGTTCCTTCTTGCTCTTGGGAAAATGAAGCTCTTTTAAAAGCTGTTTTCACAAGAAATCATTTTCAGGAGCTTTTTTGGACATGTTCAATGAGCTACTGATACAGAACTAAAAAGACTAAAAGCTCCTGAAGTGCTCCTTAGTACAACTGAACAAGGCTCAGTGCAATCCAGTGTCCCAATCCATTTTAAGTTACTGAGGTGAAGCAGGGATCTCCACTGAAGGGCTGGTAATCCATCCACTGGGACAGCTGTCCAAAACCAATGTGAGTGCTCCCAGCAGGGTTTGTGTGGAAAACTGCATTTGGAGGAAGGATGAACATTAACATGTTCTGTTTTTGTGCAAGTGTCCATCTCAATTACACAATTTATCAACAATTGTATGGCTTCTGAATAATGGCTTGCTTATTGAAGAAGACTCTGCTTGGTATTAGGAACTTGTTAAGCTAAACTGCTCAAGGAAGGAAAAGACATTAATTTAGGGCTCCATAGGTGATGGTGTATCATTCATTTCCTGTCCTCTCAGGGTCTGTTTAGTCTCAGGTTGTATTTACTTTCCCACCCCCATTTTTTTTTTTTTTTTTTCACAGCAGACATCACTTAACAAAATATTTATTTTCGTACCTACAGCTTTGCTTACTTAGGCAAATATACGGCCAAATTTCAAGAAAAACACTTCACCACCAGTTACTCAGAAATAAGCACATACTTAAGAGACATCTTTGAAATACCTGCTTCTCTTGATCAGCCCAATTCTCTGAATTTCTGTAAGTTTTCCATCCAATGGGACAGCTGAAGAGATAAGGGACAGAATGGCAAGGACCACAGCTCAAGGACTGCAGATGATATACAAATGCTGTAGCTACACCATTAAATGATAAAAAGAGCAGAACAAGATGTATGAGAAAAGATAATCTACTTTAACCGACCCAATTTAATTGGAGATGAACAGGCAACCTCTGCAATGTAAGCTCTTGTCCAAGTCACTTGAAAAAAAGTCCTGAAAATGTAATCAGAATAGGACTCTGCTTGAGAGCTCACCTATTCTTTTCCCAACCATGTCAATTAATCTAACAAAAGGCTTCTTGTATGAATTTTGCTTTGGTGTTACGGGAAGGAGACAGAATGATTTGCAGAGAACAGAGGGTAGAATTACCCAGGATCACCACAGAGCCAGCTGAAAACAAGTGAAGTCACAGGGAAAAGAGCAGGTTTCCCACATGCAGACCCAGAAGCAGAAGCTGTGCACTGAGGGAAGCAGAAGAGCAGCGGCCCGGGCACAGCCACAGCCCCTTGGGGCTCTGGATGCTCTGGTATGAGACTCTTCCTCTTGGGCGTAGAGCAGGCACCTCAGGACAGCAACTCTGGGCTGAAGATTTCTGTGGAGCTGACAAAGGCAGTCACACCAATGCCCAGGTCCTGAAAATCCCTCACTAATGACATTCTTTGTCACAGCATCTTACAGGTGCTAAACCCCGCACCACCCTGAAAGTGTTTTCTTAGTAATTATAGCTACAGGGCAAACTAACACGATAAACCATGTATCCTTCCAAGAAACATCAATTTCCTCTTCTCGTTTCTCTTTCTCCACTTCCACTCTTCTGTTTCAGGACCTGGCTCTTCAGATTTTCCAGCCAGCCTACCCTAACTTGGTTGGCTTCATTCCTACAGCCCTCCAGGGCAAGCAGGGACAGCTAATGCACACCTGAATAACAAGGGAGGCATCTCCCAGTCTTGTCCTTAACGAGGCTTTCTCGCCTCATCTGTTACCTCCACTCACCTAATTTTCTGTCTCAATTAAAGAACAATCCTTCCCTCAGCCTCTCCCCTCTCCAAGGCAGCTGCTGCCTCTGCCTGCTCCTACCTTCTTCTGTTAGCATAACTTTTTCACTGCTCAGGTAAGTTTGGGTTTAGGTTTGAGTCCTGAGCAAACTAGCTGCTGTCTGACGAAGACAACACCGTTGTCTGTTCCCCATTAAGATGTCATGTCAAGCGCTATCAGTGCTCTCCTCAGATAACCTGAGTAAGACAATCATTGCCATTCTCCCCTTCCTGTTTTTCCCCTGCTTTTCTATATAAATACTAATAGTATTTTATTTGCTAAATTAGCGAACTTATTTTTCAGAGTGTACCTTTCTTTTCCATGGATTGCTGTCCATGACAGAGATTTGTTGTTGGAATGTTCCCAGCTCTGACCTTGAATACACTGTGGCTCTAACACTACTGAAAACATCAGCTTTCTACTGCCAAATGGAAATCGCTGTCCACTGTCAGATAAGAGATAATGAGTAATAGACAAGCAATAAAAGCATTTATGTTTGTTTTTCACCTTCTATACAATCCCTCTGGTTTTAGCTATCTTGTTAAATCTAGTATTATCCTTGAAAATTAAAATTTTAATATGTTTGGAACAGTTTGTTCCCAGAAAAGCATGAATGAGGGGGATTAAATTATACCTGTATAGACTTTTCTTGGTGATTGGTAATTACACTGTCACTCATGATGCTATTCATTGCACTTAGCTGCATGGAACTGGGTAAAAAACATGACATTTTCCCCTGTACTGGACATAATGAGAATCTATGGCTTTTCAAGGAATCATTCATCAATGAGGTACAGGAGTAAACAAAACACGGGGAAGACGCATTTGGAACACAGGGTTTTTTTCTTCAAGCCACAGTGTAAGAGACTTGTTTTTACCCTGGGGAGGTCAATAGGTGCCAGGTAACCATCCTCACAAGACACCCGACAGCAAACAGTCTGCATGAGCTTGCTGAGCACACAGACTCACACCCTCCTGCCTACCCATCCTGACACAGAAAGCCTTTAGCCCTGGTGTGAAGAGTGGTGCTTGGGGTGTCTGTCATTGGGGTGAACGTGATTTTGGGTTCAGCTTCACTGCAGTCAAATGCACCTTCCTAGCTCTTGATAGCGCTCTGTATACTGAAAAGCTGTGGTACAAAAGGTGCTGTCCAAACGCAATGCTTCTAACTAAAAAACAAACCAAACAGAAGTGCATCTTTGTGGCAGAGCCACACCGACAGAACATCATTATGTTCTGAAAAGTTTCAAGTAGGAGACTTAGAAGTTCGCATTTCCACGAAACGTAAATTAACTTAATTTGTTGTTGTATCTGACAAAGGACATAGTTAAATCTGGAGAAGACTAAGTGAGTCCACGAAGAATCAAGAGTAACCACTTATGTTCTCAGCAGGCTTTTGCATCCAAGTTAAAAGGTCTTTGAAACTGAAATGATTCTACAAAACATCCTGGCTTCAGTGAACCACATCTCTGTGCTTAGGCACAACTTTTCTAATGTATGTTGGCCTCAGCCAACATTGCATGAATTATTTTCTCCCATTTTTAATAAATGTCAGTTGTCCTAAACACAGTACTTTGCAAAGTGTCAGAGCTTTCAACACTGACCTATAACAAGTATGTTTTAAACACTTTTGGGAGGTTATTCTCTTGCCAGGGTCACTGTGACTTGTATTTAAAAAAAAACCCATGACATCTCCCTGGTAACAGTCTCTTTCCTCCCCTTCAACAATGTGCTGTCAATTTAAAACTCTGGAGACTTCTTGCTGCATTAATGTAAGCATAAACTTGTTTTTATGGATTGATGTAGCATCAGCGCACATGGAACAAGAGGATCAATACAGGGAAGTGCTTACAGTTTCAAAGGAAACATGGAAAACTGAGACCCCTCAGAACAGGTGTTGCAAAAAGTTAGTTTTTTATCAGCTAGGTGTTGTAGTAAAGTACCATGGAAATAAAGGTGAAACAGGACTACTCCGCTATTGCTTATAATCCACATTTGTCACATAGATTATTCAAAATCACACTGACAAACGAACTGCATTTTTACTGATAATGCTTGGCAGGAACATAGGAACACAGATTTTAAGAAATCAATGTGTATTTTCTTCCACTTTGAAGTGGCTGCGGTCAAACTGACACAGTGACTTTTTATGAGAGCAGCAAAGCTTTCACACAGCTGTGAAGCTAGGGAAATATTACACTTCTTTACCAGATTGTGCTGGGTTTGTGAGGGCTGCTAGGTTTGGGGAGCAGGGGGGCTACTGGGGTGGCTTCTGTGAGAAGCTGCTGGAAGCTTCCCCTGTGTCCCGTGGGGCCAGCGCTGCCGGCTCCAGGACAGAGCCACTGCTGGCCAGGGCAATGTGACACTTCAGGGGCAGCGGCACCTCTGGGATAACAGAGTTAAGAAGGTGAGGAAAAACCAGTGGGGAACAGCAGCTGCGGCAAGAGGAGCTAGAAGGGGAGAGGAGAAGAGCCCTGCAGCCCCCAGGCCAGGGAGCGCAGCGGGTGCTCGAGGCGCCGCAGCCTGGATTCCCCTGCAGCCCAGGCAGGGAGCACACCCCGGAGCAGGAGATGCAAGAAGGAGGCTGTGATCCCGTGGGGAGCCCGTGCTGGAGCAGGCTTCTGGCAGGACCTGTGGCCCTGGGGGGAGAGGAGCCCACCTGCAGCAGGTTTTGTAGCAGGACTGGTGATCCTGTGGGGACCCGGCCTGGAATGACAGGTCCTGGATCAGTGCATCCCTCCCTCCACTGCTGTGTGAGGCTTCCAGACTCCCCTTCTCCTGCTGGGCTTCCTTACCTTTACCTCTACACCAATTAAAGGCTGTTATAAATGTACACAACATCCCAGTCAAACTTGGGAGGACTGATGCTTTCTCAGTGCTGGATGTTTTGAACAAGGAGATAGATAACAAAACCCTTTGTTTCAGTAGAAAAGCCCTGGCAAAGTCTAATGCCTTTCATTACCCATGGAATTGTCAGGGATGCTGCCATGGACTGTAAGATCAGTGCAAGGTGCCACGTAACCTTTGTTGAGCAATAGCTCAGATCCACCTCCTTCACGCTGCAGACCCCTTTCTTCAGGCTGCACCTTCAGAGTGCGGAGTGTGGCTTTTGGAACCATTCACTTCAGAGGCATTTTACCATCAGGCATGATTTTCTTCAAAAATTTAATATATCTTTACACTCAGTAAAATTTAATTATTTAAAATACCTGCCCTTACACGGAAGTACAAAATGCCTCACTTATTGTGCCACGACAGCTTTTTCATACACTTCAAATTTGTACTGGATCCCATTCTCTTCTTGGATATCAGCAGGGACACCTGGGTACCTAGGGAGAGAGGAGAAGAAAAAGCAACAGTCAGCAAGTAGGTAAGAATGTCATTATGATTCACCTGTAATTTATCCAATCAATTAGAAAAGCAAGTTGTTTGGAAAAAGAAACGAAAACACAAGTCTTCAGAACCGGTACACTGTTTTTAGGAATCATATTAACTACGATCCACAATCTATATCCACACCTTTTATATCAAGAAAGCATACTCTGACACAAAACAACCCCCCCATTTTTGGCTTAATAAAGAAATACCCAACATTTTTATTAAAGCCTCCAAGATGTTATTTAAGATGCCATGGAACACTTTGGTTTCTATTCTTGCCTTCCTTTTCCTAAGCTGGTTTAGAGGAAATGCTAAGGACTAGGCTTCTTACAAGTCTGCAGGAGATTACTAAAGCAGGTGACTGCTACCATAGAAAGAGCTCCTCTATCTTCTAGGTTTTCTAAACCACTTCTTATTAATAGATGCTTTCAAAAATCTTTTCATCTCCCTGTGAAAGAACAAGGATTTTGTATGAGTAATACCAACTTTGAGGGAGAGACGCATTTTAAATTTATTTGGTAAGGTTTGGCATCATCAGGTTTCCACTTTAGTGAGGAAATTACCTGTTATTTTACAAAATCATGTTCTAATGCCAATGTTCATTTCAGTACATTGGCCAGAAACAATGAATACCTGAGGAACAGCCGAGAGAGAGAGGGAGCTCTGGGTCAGCTCTCAGGACACTCAAATGCGCACAAGAGTAGTTCAGAATATATTGGAGTTGGAGGAGGTGACTCATCCTCCCCACCCACCTTGCCTGTCCCGCAACCCTCTTCCCTGCCCCTGCCTATCCTCCCCCAGAGCCCTGCTAATCCACTCCTGTGACCACCTCATACTTTCTATTTCTTCCACTGCTGGTCTGTAACCTGCCGAGAGCCAAAGCAGGAGCAGCAGCAAGAGGAACAGGGGGCCTGGTCCTCCCTGCTCCTTGAGGCAGGTGTCTGCATTTCTGCTGCCTCCTTAGTGCCTGCTGGATGTAATCTCGTTGGAGAGGACATAAAAGCACAACTGGAATGTGACAAGGATAATACAGAAGAAACCACAGTGAATGGCAGAAACTCTAAGTTTTTGTACACCTTTTCCTACTATGTTTGTTAGGAAGGAGTAATTTTCTCAAGAGGAAAGGAATAACCTCAGAAATGCATAAAGCTCAAGCCTCTCCAGTCAACTCCATTTAATTTGTCTTTGGCAATTTATCAAAGACATTTAGAGGCCAAATACTATTTACTAGCAACATACTGGGACTTACAAAGCTTAGTAAATATTTGAGTAATTCTAAACCAGGAAACAGTAAGAAAAAGCTACTTTTGAAGCAAACTGACACAGGCAATTCTTTACTGTAAAGATTACAGGGAAGTTGAAGAACATGGCAAGTTCCAAGAAAATCTGTGCAGAGTGTGGTGCCATTCCAGGTTGTAGGTAAAGTATCATTCTGGGGAAAAACTCACCTCTAACTCAAACCAACACAGCCTTAATAGAGCACTTAAAACATTCAAATTACATTATTCTGAAGACAAGCCTGGTGTGCATTTTGGTACTCACTCTGTTAGAAGCTTGTAGTCTTTACGGTCAATTTCTGGAAAAAATGTGTCACTTTCAAATTCTTTCAAGATTCTTGTCACAAACAATCGATGATGAATTGGCTTCTCCATTGCTGCCTTTAGAAACAACACAAACTCAGTCACAATTTTATGTATCACAGGCTTTCAGCAAAGCTGTGAAAATTATACTCTGAATCTCCTCTTTTAGACTCCGCTGAAGAGCACTTTCTAAAGGGATAATTTCACCCTGTGTCAGTTCCAGCTGGTAAGTGGCAGCAATACTTATTCTCAGAGCCTGGGGTATCTGACAGAAGTTACCAACAAAATTTGAATAGCCCTGTGAGAAGAAAGGAACAGTAGGCCCAGTGGCAACAAGCAATTTCTGAATCACACCTCTTAGAAAGGCAGGAAGGTTTAGGTGGTGGGAGATGCCCACGTCTCAAGGTGATTTGTTCTGAAGTTTTATTAATATCACTGCTAGGGATTTGTGCTGTATTTTTTGGAATTCCAGAGATCAATTTACCGCTTAGTTGAACTTCAAAGTTGGATCTTTGGATTGTGGCAAAATGGTAACACGTGCTGAAAGTTTTTACATTTCCAAGCTCCTTGAATGAAAATGTTCTAAGATAACATTTGTTAGGTGAGTTTTTCACTAACAAGTTTCCAAGTTGAGAATATACATTTTGTCTTGAGATCGAAAAAAGGCAACTCTTCCAGACTTTGTGGGCAATAAAATAACCCATGAAAAGCTACACTGGGGTTGGTTATGATGTGTTTTTGAGAAGCTTGCAGCTGTTCCTGCCTTTCCCTTAAACTGGCAACGAGCAATGCTCTTTGTGGAAGGTGACTCACCATGCAGCAGGCTATTAGGTACTACCTCAACAAGCACAGGAACCAAGTAATAACAAATGGAATCCAATAAAATTAATTGTTACCACTGCTGAGAGGTTAATTTGTAGAAAAGCTGCTCTACTAGAGACCAGTTAAAAATGAAAGGGTAAGCCACAGCACACAAGCATCCAACTGCACTGAACTGGCGTCCATCCAGTTTGTACACAAATACTAGTGTTTTCCTTTAGGGACAGCGAGGTAAGAAGAGTCACACTTGCAAAATGACAGAAGAATAATAATCTGCTTCACAAATAAAACCATGCTGTGTTCTGCAAACAGAGGCACTTCCTCTGTGTAGCAGAATAATAAATCAACTTCCTATCCAACTCTGTGGGAATTCAGCTTCATCAAGAACTCTCTACCACCACAACAGGCCAGGGAAGAGCACAGAGAGGGATCAACCACAGGTGTTGCACAGAAGGCTGAATTTAACCCAAAGGAGCCCAGATGGTGACCTCTGTTCTAGGTAAATGGTTCAATTAGCTGAATGAACCAACCAGCTGTGCCACTGTCCCCACCTCCACAAAAGAAGTGCAAATGCTTCCTCAGTTTGCCAGACCAGCTCTGGAGGCCTGTGCGTGTATGCAACTCAGAAGGCAACTTCGGAAAACTTCAGAGAAGTAAATTTTTTATCAAACACGAAACCATCCACGTGTGGAGCCTACATAGGAGCCTGATCAGCGAGGCCTGGACTCGGACCCTGCCTCAGTGAAATACTGCTGAGGACATGGCACAGTGGCAAAGGAGCTTTATCACAATGCTGTCATTTCCATGAGGAATAAAGTCTTGCCCTGTCCAGCCCACTTTATCAGTGTCACCATTTTTTTGGGACCGAAGAGAAATTAGAGGATGCACAGTGCAGAGCTGGTGGAATGCTGACATTCTCACTCCACACATCATAAAACCATACTGTACACATAAGGAAGCTGACACGTGGGTCTACTGGTTTTTAGTTCATTTGTAGGTGTGTGTTCTTGTTGTTGTTGGTTTTGTTTGGTTTTTTTGTTATGACTCTATTTAACATTTAAGGATGTGATGGACTTACAGCTCCTATTCCTAGTAACACCTCAATGCTGTTTTTGACCAGTCTAAACCACAGTTTAAATGTAGTTAAAAGAGACTGACACAATTCATACCGAGCGCACTGAGAGTAACCTGGTCTAGTGGAAGGTGTCCCAGTCCATGGCAGGAGGTTTGGAATGAGATGAGCCTTTAAGTCCTTTCCAAGCTAAACCATTCTGCGGGTCTCTGACCCCCCTAGGATATCCAGAGAGCACTATTTTTCAGTCAAGACCGGAACCTCTCAAGAGACAATATCTCCACACAGATGCAGCAGTGTCTTAACTCACAACAGAAACCTGTTCTTGAAATCACAGAACTGTAGAATCACTATGGTTGGGAATGACTTCCAAGATCATTGAGTCCAACTGTTAATGAATCTTCCAGCTGTCCCCACTTACCATGCTTGAGTTGTACCTGGGAGCAGGTTTGATATCCATGAATGAAATTTCTTGGGGATGAAACCAAGCCAAAAGCTGTGCTCCAGTCCATCCAATAAGCTCCAACAGCTACGAGGGACCCCAGGGCCAGAATCAATGAGTGAGGCAGCACCACAAGCCTCCCAGCACACGAGAAGCACTCACAAGCCAGCACACAGCCCTCAAAACACAAAGTGCTCACACAAACCCACAGAGAGCTTGTCAGGATGCGTAACAGCTTCGGAATTGCTGCAACCTACTGACCACTGCTGGGCTCCTCCTTCCTCATCCAGACAAACAATGGCAACCACAACTCCTTCTGGAACTCAGGAGATGCAGAACAGGGCAGAGTGGAGCCAGACAGCATTGCACTAAGATCCAAGCAAATTAACCTGGTAAACCTGTGCTGTAAGAAGTCCAAAAGCTTCCCTGGGGGCATTGCTACTGCCCTGTGGCTACATTAGGAGATTTTAAACCTGATGAGGGGATCAGTGTCCAGTCAAATTCAAGAGGATGACAGCCACATGAGGTTTCTTTGAACCCTCACTGAACTGATGGAAGTGCTTTCAAACTTTCCTGCTCTTACTTGCCAACCCCAACACTCCACCCAGCTGTCCCTGTCCCCACTGCTCCTCCTTTCCCGGCTGAAGAGGTCAGGTCCGTTTCCTAGACCATGTCTGAGCGCAGCACCAGCGTGACCGACAGGAGGACTGGGATGGCCACCACAGCTCACAGAGCACCTGAGGCAGCTGATGCCAATCCTCCCAGCCCTGGAGAGCTGTGTCCTTGAGAACCAAGGGGCAGTGGGAGAGAGGGCCATAGCCAGCAGATGCCTGCTCTGTGTCCTTATAAATGCTCACAGACTTGAGCCTCTCTCTTCTGCAGTCTGAGGAGAAGGATGTGAACAGCAGCAATCCCCTGCCTCCATCCCACTCCTATCCCAAAATGCCATCCTGGAACACATGCTCTAGCACCTGGGCTGGCCTCAGCTCGTAGCAGCTGGCCAGGGCACCACAGCCATCTGTACCTGAGGCTGACTGCACACCCGTGCCCCAAAAGTGCAGCCACACAGCTGGGCAGCTTGGCCCAGCTCCCTGGATGAGGTCATGTCCTGGCACAGCGTGGTGTCTGCACCCAGCTAAAGGCACAGCAAGGTGCTCAGACATCCTGAACGGCCCAGGGCACCCACCAAGGGTGTGGGAAACCAGAGACAGCAAAGGCCTGGAAGGTCGTGGCACATTCCCTGCTCACACCATCTACAGAAACACGGCTTGCAGGGTTGTTCCCAGAGCTTGGTGACAACAGCCCTGATCCCCAAGCCAAACTGATCAACTGATCAGATGGTGCTAAGGTTAGAAGCTGTGTCCAAAGGCTCCACAGGACAAAACACTGCTGTCTCAAATAATGATGTGGGCCCTGGAGGTGTTGTCTGACAGTGGCAAAGCTGCTGCCGTAGCTTCTGGCAGATGCCCTCAGTTGTGCCCCCTCACATTCAGTATCACGCTGCGTCTGCTTCCTATTCCCTAGGACCCCTCCCCAAAGGGATGCCACCAGACTGAGCTGGCTGTGCCAAGGACCACAGACCAACCCGGGCAGAGCAGCTGCAGTGCTGCCCTAAGAATCCCCACATGTCCCTACTCCTCCTTTGACACCCACAGCAGCCCAGCAGGCTGTCAGAGCAGCCCCACGAAGTGCTGTCAGTGCCAGTGCTTCCATTTTGTAGCGATCCCGACAGAAAATCACTGTGCCTCAAGGAGTTAGCAACGCACAGAACTAACCTGCACAGACCATGTTTCCTGCCCACAGGATGACTGGGTCAGACAAGAAACCATCACAGAGAAGCTGGAGGCAGATGCCACTGGGAACCTGCAAATCTGCCACCTGCAAGTGCTTGCCTTGATCTAAAGGGGCAGCAAGAAGCTCTCACGTGAACATCCTTTCAGTTTGACAGTAGAAAGTATAAACAGACTAGGTTTTCTGTAAGACAGTCCTGTAACAGCTTGAATAATCAAAATGGGGTAGCCCTTTCTATAGGCAAGCACAGGCCTGCCTGTATTAATGAACAAAATCAGTTCTCAACCTTTGAGCTACACAAACTAGTGAGATCAAAATAATACTTTAAAACCGAATACCTACAACTACTCAATAAAATTATTCATTTCAATTACCAATTGCTACTTTACTTCCCACACATTTCTACAGAGTATAATAGAAATAGTTCTCTAAAATCCTTTGTGTGTCTTTAATACAGGCACTAAAAATATTACTTGCACTTTTGGTAGAGGTGTATGGCCCCAACAAACCCTTTCAGTTAACATCACAAAGTTTGAGTGCAGGAATCTGTATAAAACTGTCAGATTTCTCTGTAATGCAATTAAGCTTTCCTTTGAAATGTCTTGAGTAGATGCTGGAAAAGGGGGAAAGAGCTGAAATTTTAGAACCACAAAAGGGTTTGGGTTGGACAAAACCTTAAAGCTCATCTTGTTCCCTGGGCAGGGACACCTCCCACCATCCCAGGCTGCTCCAAGCCTCAATGTCCAGCCTGGCCTTGGGCACTGCCAGGGATCCAGGGGCAGCCACAGCTGCTCTGGGCACCCTGTGCCAGGGCCTCACCTCCCTCACAGGGAGGAATTCCTTCCCCTTACCCCATCCATCCCTGCCCTCTGGCAGTGGGAAGCCATTCCCCCTTGTCCTGGCTCTCCAGGACCTTGTTCAAAGTCCCCCTCCAGCTCTCCTGGAAGCCCTTTGGGCACTGGAAGGGACTCTGATGTCTCCTGGAGCCTTCCCTTCTCCAGACTGGACATTCTCAGCTCTCTCAATGCTTTTCCATGTTCAGGGTAACCAGGTCTCTCACTACTTTAGGACACATTCCCTGGTACTGATCAGCTCAAACAGTACATGCCAAATCACTCTTGATCAAAACTGCCAATTTATAATCTGAGTATTGGTGAGTAATGGTCTAAAAAAGGCATTCTTTTCTACCAGTAATACCAGCCAGAGGCTGGAAAAACAGGTAAGTAGAAGCCTCCAAGACAGGTGCTCTTGTAAGAAGCAGTAGAAGCAACAGCTCTTCACAGCTGAGGCCGGGGCTGTGGCAGGGAAGGGGCAAATGCTGCTGCTCACAGCTGGCTCTGGCTCCTGCTGGGCAGCTGTGCCCTCTGTGAGGAGAAGCCCTCTCCAGACACCCTCTGTGCGCATGGAACAGGCACTGTCATGGCTCAGAGTGAAGGACATTTCTTCTGTAGGATAACATCTGATTCTAGGCTGAATGCATTTGCACATTGAATACCTGGGGGACCTCACCAGGAGGAACAACAGTCTTATTTCATGTGCACCTCGTTTTCTTACAGTCCTAGCCATCTCTAACGACTTCACTGTTTTTACTGCAAAAGATGCATTTCCTCAGACACAGAGAAGAGGTTCATGAAAGGCACAAACCCTAAAGGCAAGAAGTACCAGAAAAATGCATTTTCCTACCCCACACACCAGGCACAGTATCAGCTCTAATTTTCTATCAGGTGCACTTTGGCACTGTCATCACACATCTAATGTCTGAGTGCCAAACAACAACTGGAGTGTATCTCCCAGCATGCCTGTAATGACTAAAGGACAGCAGCACTGTTTCTTTCACTGTTAAAAAGAATTTGCTTTACAATTCTTGACCCAGGGAGTGGGAACAGTAGGAACACTGCTAGATGGGAAAGCAGCGTGAGTGTGACCTTCTGTTGTATGATTATCTCCTATTACTGATGACACCATGACCTGTCAGCTCTCTCTAATTCCTATTTTCTTCCCCATTTACATGGATAAAGTGTCATACTCTGGCTCAAAATGCTGGAGCACTTTTCCTTTTTTTTCTTTCCACATCCTTTGCAGGGTCAGTCAGCAATCTCAGTAAAATAAACATAACAACATGGGCTCAGTGAAATAAACATAACAATATGGGCTTTGCTTGAAAAACCTAGCAATTTAGGTATTTAAGAAGAGCTCTCAAAAGCACAACAACTGCGTGACACCGGCCCACTGGCAAGAGCAATGTTCAGTTTCTGGATGGGTATTCTGAACTTGAGAGATGAGATCTTACTCTTTGAGACTTGTTCTGCTGCAATCACTGCAGTTTGCAGGCCATGTAGAGGGAAAACACGTCCTAAAGCAGCAGTAATAGGAACTTCATCCTCATCCCATCACAGAAAATGAGTAATTTAGGAGGAGGCTAAATGTACCTTGTACACTGAAGTGCCTCCCACGATCCAAACCATGTCTACTTTACTTTTTAACTCTGGTGAATCCAAAAGAGCTAAAGCATCATCCAGACTTTTGGAAAGATAATGTGCTCCTTTTGGGGTTTCCCTAGAAAAAGCAAAGTTTTATTACTAAGTAAATAAAGGACAATTCATCATGATCATCAATACAAACGAGACACAAAATGTGAACTGCTGAATTAACAAATAACGAAATGTTTCACGTTAGTTAATTATTTTGAAGTGCCTGTTATTGACCTATTATGTTAGAAGTCTCATCTGACTGCAGGATTGTTCAACAGATCACAACTTAACCATAATTTAGGAGGCATTATAAATTAAAAATCTGAATATTTTTAACATGTTTTTGAAGAAGCGTAACTGAGAAATTTACATAATATAAATACATAATCTACAAATTAAACTTAGACCATTAAACAATCAAGAAATTAAATGTAGATTTTTGACTTGAATTCCAGAATGTCAAAAAAAGCGCATTTTCCTTAAAATAAAACTAATTGAAAAGCCAATATTCCCTCTCCACCCACATACTCAGCTGCAAATCCATCAGCATGCTCCAAAGCAATAAACCACTACAAGTGGACATTTGTATTTAAAAATATTTGTGTGATTGTGGGCGATGCATTCAAGAAGAGAGGTCTGAAAAAGGACAGTTCATTCAGAAATCCTAATAAAAATAAACTTCAAAAGATGGTTTTAGGGCCACCAATCTAAGCAGGAACTAGAGAAATACAGTTAAATACATGAGTTAGAAACACTATTGAAAATTGTCAATGGTTTGTGAGTAGAGCTAGAAGTAGCACTCATGATGCAAAGTAATGACAATTACCTTGTGAACGAATTTAAAAAAATTAAAAATTAAGAGTAAAGTATAACACTCAGAACCAACAGCAGAAATGCTTTCTAACCAGGTATCAAAAATGCTACATTTGAACTACTGCATGTTGTAATGGTACAGACATTTTTTGGTGCAGGTTTTTATTTGTTTCACAGAGTCTTTATTTACCATACTTACTTGAGCTCCCTGCTGAGCACAATGTTAATTCTGTCTTTTAAAGGACGGTTCTTCTCAGGAATGGAGAACCACGTCTTTTTACCCATTATCAGTGCATTCTGTTTACCTGAGCAAGAGAGAATTGATTTGCATTGTTTAGAGACACTGATGGACTTCCCCTGCCTTCCAAGCCCCTCTACAGCAGCTGACAAAAGCACAAGCTCAGGCCCCAGCTCTCAGATGAGCCTCATGCAGAGGGGAGCCTGCTTGTGGGCTCAAAGCCTGGTCGGGCAGCTGACACTGAAACAGTCCCACACACATTCAAAAACTCACAATAATTTCTAGGAATAAGAACCAGTCAAATTTAACCTAAAGCCGAAGTGCTACTGGTGTTCAATCATACAACATTCACCCATAAATATAATTACTGACCAAGCCCAGGCACTCATAACCTGATTGCCTCTTACATGTAAGGCTGCTAAGGAAAGGAATGTTGCTCCTTATGAGGAAACGGAGTTGTCAGAGAAATAAACACAATGCCAGCATGGTCACCCTTTCCACGTTGTTTCCAGGTTGAGAGACAAGAGGCAATGCTGACATGCCTGATGTGAACATCTATGGCAGCATAATCCATTAAGAAGTCTGGTGATGAAGCAATTTACCTGCCTTGTATCCAAGATCACAGCCTATCAAAAGATCTGTGGGCAGGATGGGGCGAAATGTTTCTTTCTAATTGTATTTCAAACATCTCTTTTCTTGATCACAGGTTATTTGTGCCAGGTTAAATGCCACTTGCAGGCAGCTAAAAAGACTTACAACTGTCAATTGTGTTCTGTCCTTTTTTTATACATACAAGGCAGCAAAGGGCTGAATTAGGTCTCCAAAACACAAGTAAACTCCTTCACCTAGGACTGTTTCAAAATGACATTAGACATTCCATGTGGATTATGGAACAGACCTTCAAATCAGAAAATTGAGTAAGTCACCTAATCAAAACAAGGGAATATATCAAACTAACCAGAAGTGAGTTTTTACCAAACCAGTGAGTTTTAACAGCATAAAAACACCCCTACACAAACTGTGAAAGAGTAACTGTGCTGACAAACAACTGCAGTATATATGCAGTATATATGTATATATGCATATATGTATATGCAGTATATATGCAGTAAATGCAGTATAGCTCTATGCTATCAGCGTGGTTTGGATTTTCTGGTGCATGGGGATGGCTCAGCACTCAGAAAACTCAGCAAAATTACTGCCACAAGGGTCAGAGGGGTGGATCGAACGGCCAAGGCTGAGCTACAGCAAACACGGTAGATAAACTAATGCAGACTGAAAAAACAAACCACCTTTGCGAGTTAAGCAGCTTGTGAAAACCTTCCCACTTTTAACTTGGAGTCTACGTGTTAGGTAAATTTCTGGTGAAGCTTTCTACTCTTCTGGTGAAAGACGTCTTTGAAAATGGCTTCGTAACAGATCACCTGCATCTCCTCTGAAATATGGGATTAATCATCTTTCCTCAGCCAGCCCGAACGATTACAAAGGGCTGAAATAGCGGCGAGGCTGTGTGCAGGAAGAGGGCCAAGGCAGGGAAATGCAGAATCCCGTGTTTGGGGTGTCCCATGCCACAATCCCCGTTACCTTCCACGCGGGATGTGCTCGTCATCCTCTGGAAGTACTTGTACTCATTCCTGCCGGGTAAGCACGGAGTGCGTTACAACGCGTCTTAAAAACAAGTTCTCTAATTTATAATGC
>VWZQ01004632.1:42998-53978 GCA_013397015.1 Myiagra hebetior
CTTGAGCTGGCACTCAGAGCTCTGGGCTGGGGACAAGGTGGGGATGGGGCACAGGCTGGGACTTGATGGGCTGGGAGGGATTTTCCAACTTGATTCATTCTGTGATTCTGTGTGAAATCAGGATGTTGGTGTATGTCCATGGGTGCACTGCAGACTTGTGAAAACACTCGGGGTCGGATCTCCTGCAGCTGAGCCCTGTTGATGGCAGTGCCCAAACTCAGCCCTGAGCAGGGCAGAAAGGCCCGGCCTGGGCGCAGGCGCTGCCCCTGAGCAGCTGCAGAGCTTGGCTGGGGTGGCACAGCCTGGATGGCAATTCCTGACCCCTGCTAATGGAGGGGCAGGGCCTGAGAAGTTACCGACTCTGGGTTGTTTCTGTGGTGAATGATGGCAGGGACAGGGCTGTGGGGAGAGCTGGGGCTGTGGAACACACCGAGCACCCAGGCCTGGCCAGCACTGATGGAACGCCCGGGGTGTCTGTCCCGTGTGTCACTGCTGGCTTGTGGCACAATGAGGATTGAAGCCCGTTTTTAGGAGAGCTCTGGCATACAGTGAGCTGAGCTGCTGGCCCACGGGATGGACTCAGGTGACTCCAGGTCTGAGTGCTGTCAGGTGCAAGGCCAAAAGAGCCTGCAGTGATCAGGATCCTCCCTGTGTCACCGCTGGGAGAAAGTGGCTGTGTCTCAGCAGCTGGATTTCGTTCTGAGTTTATATTTTCCAGTCTCCCTGTAGTTACTGTTTCTGGGCTCTTCTGGCCCTGGAAGGGCGTTTGCTTTTTCTACCTGTGACTCAAGTCAGCTATTTTGGTTACCTTTGGTCCAAATATATTTTGAAAGGTGTGATTACAGCTTTCTGCCCTTGTAGAAAAAACTTCCTAATTAGTGTTAATTTGGTGGCATTTAGCAGTGGCCTTGAAAACTGCTACTCTTGTGGGCTGTGCTTTTGTGGAGGTTTTGGGCTTAGTTGGTGAGGCTGGAGTTCTGTTTAGTTGTAAGGATATTGAAATTCCCTGGTTAAACCATCTGAGGTTGCCATATGAAATGTGGATGAAACCTGCTGAAAGCACCTGTTGCGTGCTTTTGTGCAAAGTGTTGATGTTTTATAAGACACTTCTTCGTATTTAGTCAAGCTTCTTGCTATAGATCAGTGATGAAACAGCAAAAATTGGTGAATTTTCTGTTTACACGGTGTTCCAAGTACATGTTTCAAAAGACATTGAAGGAGCAGGGTGCTCCAATCCCCTCCAACCTGCCCTTGAACAATTCCAGGGATGGGAGGTTGGATTATTTTGCATTAACTCTTTGTGAAGTTGCTGGTTGCATTATTCTCTTTAAGAGGATGGCTAACAGAAAAGATAACTGATTAGTTTAATTTGTGTTTCAGGCTTCTGAATTAGGCACAAAAAGGAGCACATCTACCGAAAGCAACGAACCCTGTGAAAAGAAGATCAAGGCACGACAGGTTACTCTGGAAGAGATCTGTAACCCACTGAAGGCTCAGGTTAAAAGTGAGTGGTCTGTAAGCAAACCTTCAGACATTGACAGCCAGTAAATAAGTTTTTCATTGTCAAATGTTAGAAAGTGTTTTGGCAGCAACCTCAAGAAGCATTTCTTGGGTATAAGATATGTCTTTGAAGAGCCATGAGGAGCACCTTCCTGTGGCTCAGAGGCTGGGCCTGTGAGCCTTGCTCCAGAATAACTCTGCAAATCCCCTTCATCTGACTCAGCTTTACCAGGTTCTTCAGTTAGTAAAGCCCAGCGGTCCAGGCAGAAATGCTGCCATTTTCCTTCCTGTGTTGTAGAGTCTTAGGCCTGTTCTGAAGCTTGGCTGGCACTGGCAGCTCTGTGGAGCCTGGCCTGTGGCTGGTGTGCCTGAAGGCTGCCTCAGGGAATAGTTCTAATGCAGGGCTCTTGCTGTGGAACAGCAGCTGCTCCATTGCCTCAGAAATGCTGGAGTTCCATCTGGCTTTGAACAGAGAACTTAACAGGGTAATGCTGGTATGAAAACCACTCAGTGAATAGAAAGTTCATTACATTTCAGTGAAAAGAATTAGCCTCTTAAGTTTCAAAGTGGGAACTGTATTAAATTTTTTGCTGTGATGCTTTGAAGTATCCCTAGGACACCCTCAAGAAGCAATATTGTCTGTTAAAAAAACATACTGAAAGAAAATCTGCTTGATTCCCAGTGTTGTTGGCTAACTTGTGGCTGGGCAGTTGTCAGTCCACAAAATAATGATGCATCTCTTCCCATGCAGAAAGAGGCACAAAGTGAGGAATATTGGTTTTCCAGGGAAGTTCACTAAGCTGTTCACATGGATGATTCTGTCAGGCTGGCAGAAATACTGCAGTGGGAGAGGACAGGAAATGTGGGGAAGTGAGACGTGGAACTAAATGGTTGTGTTCTGTGCTTACTGATGTTCTTCTAGCAGACATTCTCTTCTAGAAATAAGTTGCTAATATGTTTTTGTTGCGTGTTTTCACCAAAGAAGAATCTCAGAAGTGTGAAAAGTCCCGTATATGCTTGCAAACTCTGGACAGGCTGAGAGAGTTCTGCAGTGACTCAAACCAGCAGTGCACCAGAGTCCGGGAGGATGGCTTTCAGCAGAAAGAATCTCTGAGTCTGGAAAAATGTCCCAGTACTACTGGGAGAAGCTCAGAGTTGAAAAATCCTCTTCCGTCTTGGGACGCCGGCCCAAAGGTCTCACAGAAGGTACGCAGAGCTTTGGTGCTGTGGTGGGTTGTTTTGGGTTAAAACAGCAAGCTTTGGCACAAGCTTCCTGTTGTGTTCCTGTGCTCTGGTGTGGAACGGTGCAGCAGAACCCCACTCACCTGTGTTTGTGTATGAATGTTTGCTCTGTGCAAGGTGAGCAGGATGGCTGCTCTGGCTCTTCAGTGAACAGCAGCATCCTGAGAGAGCAGAAGCCCTGGTGGTGTAACTTGTGGCTGTGGGGGAAGCTGTAATACCCTAATAACGTCTTCAGAGTGGCACTTGGCTCTGCTTGCTTTCAGCTCTGCTGGTTTTGATGTGGGCTCTCAAATTTCTAGCAGGCTTTCTTTGCAAAAGTATTGTTTAGGATTATCACTGAGACATGGCTTTAACAAGTTGCTGGTAAATCTAACTAGTGAAGGTACCACTGCTTTTTTATCTGCAGAGGATAGGGGTAGCTCACATGAAAAATTATCGTCATGATATGTACGGTGCAAATAAAGAGACTTGAGTGGAGTAATAGTGTTTTGCTTCCCCTTTAATTATGGGGCTAGTTAACATGAGTTAGTTGGTGGTTTTAGGGGTTGTCCTGCTGAGTTTGATGTGTTCAGGTCCTAGAATGCATCTCATGGCTTACCGTGGCAGCTGCTCTGCCATGGAGTTGTGCATCTGGCTTTTTGGGGGAAGGAGCTGGTGTGGAAAGCTGTACAGCTGGTTTTAACCTGCCCTGCCTGAAGGCTGTGGCCTTCCTCTGGGGGTGAATGCTTTGTGTGAGTGTGGGATCCAGATGCTGAAGTGAGCAGCTTGTGGCAGGAGAATTCTGTGGTGGTAGGAGATTGAGGTTATGAAGGTGTGATCAGCTGGAGGACACAGAGCACTGATTCCAGGGCTGGCCTGGCCTCCTTGGAACGGCTCCTTTTAGGTGTTCATGCCTTGCTTTTTTCCTGGTGACACTTCCTCCAGCTGCTGATTTAACAGCCATCTCAACAAGTCAGCTTTTGTGTCTGCTTTTACTCCTTTTGCCTTCTTTCATGGCCTTACTACAGATGCTTTGTCACGACAATCTCCTGTAGAATGGGACAAGGTCAACTTGTTTGGCTGGCACAGACCTTGGCTCCAAAACTGCCCAGTCCTTGGGCTGGGGATTTTGCAGCAGAGACATCTGAGCTCCTGAGGCCACCCAAGCTCTGGGCTTAGTGCAGCTTTATTTGTGCTGGGCTGTGCTCTCTTGCCTTGATGCTGTGCAGTGGTGGGGATTTTGCATTTACAACTGAGTGTTCTTTTTCCCCACTTGGTCTCTGACTGCACTCTTTGTACATTCCCATGACCCAAAGTGTACCATTTAAGCTACTTCTGTGTCTTTTTCTGAAGTGCCATTGCTGCTAAGCAGTCTGTTCACTTTGTTTCTTGTAATCTGAATGGGGCACTTAGTAGAAATGGAAGTTTAATGGATTTATTTGCAATTACAGAATTTATAGCACAACTTGATCAATTAACTTCCGAGTAGTCATATGCTTTAAAAATTTCTGGAGGGTGTTGTCTTTGCATTTTTTTGTTTTGAATCAGTATTATCTGTGCTGGATGTTGTCATGTAAGCGAGGAGTAACTTTGCTGTAAGTGAAATACTTTTCAGCATTTTTCTCTGCACTTCTGAACCTGTCACTCTGCTGACAAAACAGAGCAACACACAGTTGTAGAGCTGAAGTTGCTTGGCAAGAATAGGCCACATAGTGTCATTGTAAATTATAAGCTGCATTGAGAGTGGGCTCAAAGCCTTTCACATTTAAGGTTTCAGAAACTGTAGCATAGATTTTCTGTGTTTAAGTTATTTCTGGGACGTTTGCTGAACTTATGGAGGAAATGCAGACTGGAGAAGGAGTACAGTTTTGGTGGCTGAGACTCTGATTGGTTTATTTCTTGATTTACTGTGCATTTCTGGAACATCATAAATCTCTCTGTGCTGGAGTTTCTCACCTGTAAACTGGAGCAGTAATTCATCCTTATTTCAATATATGGCCAGCTTAGAGTGGCCAGTCTTTGCAGCCTGCACTGTCTTGATCTGTGCTTTGAGAGCTTATGATACAGTAGCGTTCTGATTTCACCTGATTTGACTTTCATGACATTTTAGTTCCTTTTAATTCCAAATTCTGTATATCCTGCTTCAGTAGTTGTGCTGCAGCTTTGGGGGCTCTTCAGTCCGAGAACAATCTTCAGCTCTGTGGTCATTGTAAGCCAAGGGGGGGGCAATTGATTTGTTTGATGATTCCTAATTATACTTTTCCATCTTTTATTTACAGGAGGAGTTACAATGTAATCTTAGTCAGTTTTCTGCATCCCTTAAGTCCTATGAAAATTCTCAAAATTCTTCAGATACAAATCTTAATAAAAGAACCAAAAGCATTTACACTCCACTAGAACTCCAGTTCATAGAAATGAAGAAAAAGTATAAAGATGCTGTTTTGTGTGTGGAATGTGGATACAAATACCGGTTCTTTGGAGAAGATGCAGAGGTAATTTTTTCCAAGGTTATGGAAAGCTACTTGCATTGTGCTGGTGTCCTCCTAGATCTGTGGCCACTTCCAGAAGGGATGCTTCTTTGGGGACATAAGTTTTGTGGGGTATTTTGTTTTGTTTTGTTACTTGAAATTGGGATGAAAAATCTCTGCATGCTGAAATAGAAGACTATCCATTATGCACACTTTTTTTTTGCCAAAATGGCATTTATTATTTTGTAATCACATGGTAGTGCTTGCTATCTTGTATGTTGAGAATTTAAGGTGAGTTCCTAGAATAACTTTGTGTCAGAGTTAAAGCTGAAAAACTTTCAGAGATGAATTCTGAAATGGCTCAGAACTCTAATATATGTATAATGTATAACTCTAATGTATGACATTAGGAATCTTTCAGGTTGAAAAACAGTGGAGCAAATGGTGTTAAAAAAGATGAATATATCAGGTCTAGCCTGGGTGCAGAGAGCATCCTGAATGCATGTCCAGATGTGGCACCTGCACATGGCAGATCTGTAGGAGCTGGAAAGGACTGTATAACAAACATAATTTTAAAGTGATGGTTCATGAATGTTTCCTAATTCTTATGATCTGTCCCAAAGATGTTGCTATCAACCTTTGTTTGGTGGTGTTTCCACACTTCAGACCAGTGAGAAACGTTGCTTGGTTACTGGGAATTCATTTTCCCCAGCGTATTTGTGCTGTGTAATTTGTCTGCTCATTTGCTGGTGTACTTACAGTCCAGGAATAGAAATATGCTGTTCACATAGACTGCTCAGTGCTTGCCTGCAGGTCCTGCCTAGCACCACATTCTCTGGTCAGTGAACACCTGCCTTTTTGCTAAGGGGCAAAAAGACAGATAGAAATCACACCTGATAATGTCACAGTTTAGTAAGAGTTGTTCCTCTTTTTTATTAAGTATTTGGTTCCCGCTGCTGTTCAATATTGATTTTTCAGTGTTTTGGTTGATTGGCCGGGTTAATCCCATCTTTATGACCACGAACTAAATACTTCCATTCTGGCTGCGTTTTCAGTGGCGAGAAAACCATTTGACCTTTTGCTGAGCTGTGTTTCAGGCCCTGTGTGTGCAGTGTGGGTGGTTTACCTCACAGTGGTAAAGATCAAGGTGCAACCTTAAAACCTGACACCTGCAGCCCTGTGACAGTGAATCCCCTGTTTATGGCAGTGCCAGCGCAGGAAGGCGGAGGGGCCCTTCCAGGCTTTCTCCTGGAATGTTTTCCCCTTTGTCACTGAGCTTTTAATTGTAGTTTTTGCATCACTGTTGTCATAGAGATAAGCTCCTTACCTTCTTCAGTGACTCTGTGACCCGCTGGCTGACTCTGGTTGCCCCTCGCAGGTCGCAGCGAAGGAGCTGAACATTTACTGTCACCTGGACCACAACTTCATGACTGCCAGCATTCCCAGCCACCGGCTCTTCGTCCACGTGCGCCGCCTCGTAGCCAAGGGACACAAGGTTACCCCTGACTCCTGCCAGACTCAGTACAGAACGGCTCGGAAAGAACGTGCACTGCTTGTACCAGAGCCTGACTTCAGCTGAGAAGTGGGCAGCTCATTAGCACTGGTTCCTGCAATAGAAATGGCCAACTTCCCTTTGTTTCAATTCCTCTCTGCTGGGGGTGTCATGAACCTCCAGCAGATTCAGAGAAGTATCTTCATTTTTTCAGGAACAGTTCCAGAACAATTAGTTTTCTCAGTGCTTCTCTATGAAGCCTTTGCCTTTAAAAAGGAGAAATGTACATATTGTCTCTCTGTTTTATTATCCCTCACATCCCTGTTCTTCTTATCCCAGCCCATTTTTTTCCCCCTCTGTTCCTTCCTGTTCTGGATCCCTGTCATTCTGTGGCTTTCTGGTGATAACCTCTTTTTCTGCTTCCTTTTCTAAGAAAAGGACTTGTTGATGCTAATTTGGATGCAGCAACCATTCTCTAATAAGCAGTGACCTCCAGCTAAATTGTTTCAAAATAGGATGAGGAGCACAGGTACAGAAGTTGAGAGGGCAGTTAGGAGTAGGAAAAGGGTCAGGAAAAGCAGTGCCTTATAATCTCATTAGTAGGATTGATGTGAGAGCCCTTTCTGTTGATGATGTATTCCATCTTGAATTATGCATTTGTTGTTTGCACATCTTAAAAAAATTACCAGATATATAGAATAATAAAAATAATAATTTATTACCAGAGACCTAACTTAGTTTCTTTTTTTGTCTGCTTGTAGGTTGGAGTAATAAAACAAATGGAAACTGCAGCACTGAAAGCTGCTGGAGAAAATAAAAGCTCTCTCTTCAGCCGTAAGCTGACTGCTCTCTACACTAAGTCTACACTTATTGGAGAAGATATCCTTTCCAAATAAACTTGGTTTCACACTAACCTTTGGGAGGCCTCGATTCTAGTATTATCACCAGGATGGAACATGAGCAGCTGGTGGTTGACATAAGAGTGGCAGCAGGAAATAAAGTTCCTTTAATTTTATGTTGTGGTAAAACACCTTGCTGGCTTTACAAACAATTTTTTCTTCTCAGGGCTGTAGGTTTGTTGTGTTTACTGTAGTTGCTTGTTCTGAAGTCACAGAGTGGACTTGCCAAATCTGCAGTTTCCTGCAGGTCTTGCCTAGAAAATGGAAAAATGGGATAGAAACATCTTCTAACCAGTGAATTTAATTTCTTTTCTTCCATTTTTTGTCTTCCTCTATCCTGTCTTACCTACCTCATGTTTTTTTAATTTAATTTCTCAAACTAATTTACTAGATACCAGGAGCTAAAAAGACTGTTTAGATGAATGTCAGAGGGTACAAGACTTAGATGTAGAAAGGTAATCCACCCAAATCTCTGTGCTGTTTTCCTGAACGTTGGTTACATGTGAACCCTTTGTTGAAGCTGGATGATGCTGTGGATGTCGAAGGGGTAACAGCAGATGTCCCTGATAACTACCTCCTCTGTGTCTGTGAGAATGGAGACAACCTGAAAGACAGGAAGAAAGGTGACATTGTTACAGGCATTATGGTAAGTTAGTTTCTCAGGGAATCAGTATTTTAGGGTTGGTGTGGGGTGGTTCTGTTGTGCGTTTTGGTTTTTTTTTTTTGGGGAGGTGGGTGGCTACATTGTTGAATTCATGACGGTTCTGTCTTTCAGAATTTATTTTGCAGGGGAGTAGGAATTGATTTTTTTTTTCCCAAAAAAGAGGCGCTTTAGGTAAGATATCTGTGTGTGAACTGTGATGGCTTTATGTTTGAAAACTGCACGAAAGGTATGGAGTTGACAGTTGTTTATCAAACTGGTTTTGCTGCTGTTTAACTTGAAAACATATTAGTATTTTAACCAAATACATGAGGGAATTCATTAGTTCAGATGCTTCACGAACTACGACGTTTAAACATTTTCATGGTCAGTATTTTAAAGGTTGTGAGCACTTTTTTTCCTCTACAAAATACCATTCTTTAGAGGAAGAACCTTAGGATTTTTCACCCTTTACACTTCAGATTTGTGTTGTCTTTTATGTTGAAGATTAAACCCAGTTCTGTTTAACCAACAAAATACAGTGATAACTGAAGCCCAGTCAGCTGGTAATGTATTAATTAAAAAGTATGTTGATTGTGCCTCTGTTTTAATGTCACACTGCAGCTGTCAGAGAACACCAGAAGCGAGTGTTCAAATTCCAGTTTGAATTACAGGTGCATTTCACAGACTTCAGTTAATAGATTTGTCTGGTATTAAAAATTCAATACCAGTGATGGACTGGTTAACAACAAGACCACATTTACGTTTGTGAGGTGGTGTTGCCACTTACCAAGACAAAGTTGTGTTAGTGTTTTGGAGTTATTGTTGTATCATGGGTTTGGAAAAAAAGCACAGTCAAGTTTTTTGATTTTCACTGTGTGTGTGGGTGCTGTATAATTTTGAGCTGTACACTGTAGATTTTCTTTCTGGTTTAACAGCTTGAGCCACTGAAGCAGCCCCTGAAAATGTAAGTATGCAGTGGATATAATATATATGTGTGTATTTTTGTTTGGTAGGCAGTCCAGCCAACGACAGGAGAAGTAATTTTTGACAGTTTTCGGGACTGTGCTTCCCGCTCGGAGCTGGAGAGTCGCGTTCTGCGCCTGCAGCCAGTTGAAATAATTCTTCCATCCAGGCTGTCAGATCAATCTGAAAAGCTCATCCACAGTATAACCTCTATGAGGTAAGTTCTGGGGAGGTTTTGTTGCTTGGGGTTCTCTTTCCCGCAGCCGTCGGTGGAGCTGGGATCCAGAGGCAGGTATGGATGTGTGGTTCTGTCATGGCCCTTTTCAGAGTGGCTGCACTTTGCTGCTGGCTCCAGAAGTTCCCAAATCCCACCGAGTTCTGGGCACTTGCTCCTGAGTTGTATTTAGACTGAAGTTCGTGGCTTCTGTCTCTGTCCTGTGAAGGATTTGTGCACTTAAGCACTGTCATTGTCACAGTCCTAATCACAGTGCCACCACACTCCTAATCACAGGGTCTGTTGAAATAACTTCCAAGCTCATGCACTTACCTTTCAGATCTGCAAGAGGTGTTATGTGGCTTCTTTTTCCTGTTTGTCATAGTTTTGAGGTCTCTAAAAGACATGGAACTACTTTTTCTATTAATGCAGATAAGGTGTAGAAAGCCTTTGCTACTGGTATTTCATCCTGTTTGTCCTTTTGCCCCATCTTGGTCTTGGGTACAGACTTGGGAGGTTTGTGGCTGATCATCTCTTTGCTTTGAGTTCTCTTTGCCTGTTTCGAGAGGACATTTGATACCTGTTTTCTGTATTGGTTTTGCTGTATAGTAAAGCCAGAATAGGACGTGATTTTTAGGGTGGTAGATGAAGGATGAAGCAGTATTCTGAAGAGGGGGTGAAATCTTGCAGATGCAGTTTTTGGGAGAAAGTTTCGGTTTTTCACTTTTTTCTTTTTAACGATGCAGTTCTGGGCTATAGAGAGCTGGTTTAGAGCTTGACATTTCAATTTTTAATGAAATGGTCATTCTGGTGCAAATTTGGGAGAGTGGTTGTGATTTTTTTTTCCTTTTTCTTTGTGCTTTTTTGGTTGTGCACAGTTGAGAATGTTAATGAGTGACTTCTTGTTTTTATGAAGGCAAAAAATGCTACCCATTAGCTGATTTTGTGAACAGGGTTGAGTTTGTAGTTTTTTCACATTTCTGGTAATTTGCTAGGCAGCTTTCCAGCCTAAATGCCCTTAATTACATGAGAGAGACAGAAATAGAGCACATTATTGCAATACACCTCAGTAGCCTTATTTTAAAAACAATTCTTCATGGATTTTTTTCTCGTATCAGAGATTAAACCACTAGAGGGCCCTGAAGTATTTCACAGTAATTTAAGTGATTTCAATATGCTGCTTTCTGGTGCTTTTAATTAGGCTTAGTTTTTGTACGATTTCTTTTGTACAGCAGTAATTTCATTTTCATGCATATTGAAATGTCTGTAGTATCCAGGTTTGATTACTGGCCCTGTACCTGGTGATTTCATCCTTTACCAGCTCTTTTCTAAAACCTCTTGTTGAGAATCTTCCATGAACTGGGAAAAGTTTTCATTTCTGTAATTTTTTGAAGACCTTTCTAACTAAAATCATGGGAACTACATCTCGTGGTTCAAGAAGGCTCTTCATCTCTTTGTGTGTTAGGGATGCAGCAGAAAAACACTGGAATGATAAAAACAGGATAAAGATGGGAGAGAAACAAAGTCCTGGGAGAGTAGAGCTTGGAGAGGAGGGGAGGGGAGAGAAGAGAGAAGAAGAG
>VWZQ01004684.1:0-27582 GCA_013397015.1 Myiagra hebetior
ATGGGCAGGGAACCTTCCACTATATCATGTTACTCAGGGCTTCATGTAATCTGGCCTTGAATGCTTGTCCAGGGGTGGGTCATCCACTTCTTCTGGACAAGCCGTTCCAGTGCCTCACCACTCGCACAGTAAAAAATTTCTTCCTAATATCTGATCTAAATCTACAGTCTTTCAAGCCATTAGGATGAGTTACAAAGAGGGAAAAAGTCAGCTTGGATCAGGAAAACAAGAAGTTATTTATATGGACTACATGTTTGAATTGGGTTGGGCAGGAATGAAATCATCCCAGGGCACAATTTACGACTGGGTGAAGTTCCTGATGATGGAAAAGAGCAAATGAATTTGAAAAAATGGGATGGGAGCAGCTAGGCCAGTTTAACATAAATTTTTGGAAAATATTAAAATAAGAAGTTGATCCATTGTAAGAATCCCAAGGATAACACGGAAATAAATAACAAGCAGTGTAGATTTGTCAAGAACAATCAAAAAAATCTTATTTTTATCTATAACAAAAATAACAGTTTTTTAGAAAAGGAAAACTTCGTTACCTCAGGGGGGACCTGTCTGAACCACCTACATCAGTAAAAATTTTTAGATTCAGTTTTGCTAGGTATAGGCTAGTGAGAATTGGAAAGCCCAGAGTCTATTTATCATGGATTTACTGTCACATTGTGTAGTTATATATGAGGTGGGATTTCAAAAGAGTCTGTTCAGGATTTAACACTAGTCAGTGTTTCAGTTGTCTGAGTATTGAGGATTCACATTTTACAGCAGTTCCTGACAAATGGATTTTTGAGAGTAAGTTACAAAATACTGTGCAAAAGTACATTAGGAAAAATTGGGAAGTGAATGCTAGGATGCAGGTTTTCAGACAAGGCATTTTTCCTTAACACAGATCACAAACTGTGCCCAAAGAAGAAAAAAAACTCCAAATTTACTATCATAACCAATTAATTTTCATATTTGAGGCAGAGGGAATAATCCTTTCACTTCATGGACTGCAGGCAAGTTCTCAGCTGTTTCCCAAGAGAAATGTAGATCAAGTGGAGAGTGCAGAGAAGAACTACAAGCAGGTCAGAGGTCTAGAGAATGTGACCTGCCGGGAAAGAGCGTTTGTTTATTCTTACAGAAGAACAAGGATTGTGGGGAGACATGATAACTGCTTTAAAATATGCAAAAGGATATAGCAAAAGGGGAGGTAATAATTTCTAATGTGGATAGAGCAAAACAAAAATGGGTTTAAACTACCAGCTGGTATGTTTGAGTTAGACACCAAGACTTACTTTATAATGGTGAAGATACCTAGGAACAGGTTATCTCAGGAGTTTGCCAAATATCTCTGACAAAATCTAGAATCAGGGATGCTTTATGATTATTTCTATGGTTTAGAAACAGTTGATCCTGGCTTGGAACAGAAAGGTGGCTTCTCTAAATCTTCTTCATCCCTCTTTTCACAGCTTTATTTTATCTTAGTCTATGAGAATCATATAATGATACAACTGATAAACATCTCCAACAGACACTTTGATTTGTAAAAGAGATATTAACAACAGGAAAAGAGGGCACCATGATTATTTGTTTGAAACCAGAACCTCTAAAGAAATGAAATGCAAACTGTTCTGTTGGCTTAAAATGTTGGGGTGTATTTTAAGGAATGATCTCTCCATGATTCCTCAAACTCTTGTAATCATGAGATATTTCATAGGAAAAAAGGTATACCCTAAATTTATGAACATGTATCAGTTGATCGGATTTTGTGCAGCCATGAGTATGGGCTTTTATAGAGGACACAGCTCACCCTCTTTACTGTAGGCCAGGCATCAGAAAAGAGATAATTATCTGGCCAATTTGTCCTTATATGTGATGCTTCATTTCTCTGAATGTCTTTTTAACAGGGGTAATAATGTTCAGTGTCTCCAAACTCTGTGCCATGAGCTGAAAGGTGGAAACATAGCTCTCAACTCTGATGAGGAGAAAGAAGACAGTGCTTAGAAACTGTGTAATCTTGGTTTGAGAAAACAGTAAAAACTCTAGTCACCTTCCTGCCATGGTAGAAGGTTATCCTTTAAACACTGTTACGATGCCAAAGGGTAATGTTAGAAATAAACAGCTTCAGATTTAAAGTTAAGCACAATGTCTTTAATTAGTCCACTTAATGGGGTCTACTCTACCATATAAAAATATCCTACATGCCTCTGCCAAACTACTAAAACTGTAAGTTTAAATCAAATACCCAACTGCTTGCTGTGTTATCTTTAACCGCAGTACCATGGCTTTTCCTGAGCCCACTTGTGTGCATACAGATAAGCATATCTTGTAAACACTTGCAGAATCATGGCCAATGTAGAAACATGATTTTTAGATATAGCATAGATATAATCATAGTTTAGATAGAAGTAATTGATAATAAAAGTGTTCGTTAACAGAAAAACCACTGTCAGCTCTGCAAACACTTTCTGGGTCAGTAATTCACTACTACAAGCCGTGGTCTGTGGTTTTTGCTGAATTTAACTGTGCAAAGGCCTTATTTTGCAGACAAGAGAAATGAGGGTCATCCTGTTTCCTTCTGTCAGATTTTAAAGTGTAAGGCAACTCAGCTGAGTTTTTAGACCAAAAAACCCCAATGCCACAGAAATAAAGCCTGTTGCTTTAACAGTGGGGATCTGTGGGTTTGCTCTGTTGTAGTGGAGTCATTACAACAGTAAATTGATGCTTTCAATCTCTCCCCCAACCAGAATTTTGGTTAGAAACTTTGAATTACAATCAGTTTAAATAGCAGCTGGTTAGAGACTTACGGACAGAGGAGCTGTATCTTTGTCCTGGCCTTCCACTGCATTGGAAGGCATCTGCAGAAAGAGNAAGGCATCTGCAGAAAGAGAAGAACCTGTTCCTGTTTGGAGAATGAGCAAAGACAAACAGAAAATCTAAGTATCCCCTTCCCCCTGCAGCCTTGAGTATACCTTCTGAAAACCTGACAGGACAGGTGATTCCCCAAAGGGGAATCCCCAAAGGGGAATCCTGTTGAAGCCAAAAGGAAACCCTCATGGATACCAAGAAAAGAAGGTTGAACATTAAAAATAAACAGATATTACCATACTTTCTTTGGATGGTTTTTTTTTTGGGGGTGGGGGGGTGTTTGTTTTTTTTGTTTATGTTGGCTTGTTTAGTTGGTTGGTTTTAGGTTTTGTTGTTGGGTTTGTTGTTTTGTTTTGGGTTTTTTTTGGGTTTTTCGGTTCTGTTTGGGTGGTTGAGTTTTTGGTGTTTGTTTTGGTTTTTGTTTGGTATTTGTTTGTTTTGTTGATGGAAGTTTTTAGATAAATGGGATTATTGTGGGAGACTATGTAGGTTCAAGGAATTACCAGTTAGCTGGAGACCATACTCTGAAGAAAGCTCCTTAAATATTTTAGAAATTAACTTATTTTTTCAAGTTTTCCTTAAAAGAAAATGAAATAAAGAATAGCTGCATAATTTTTGACTGGTATATGATCACCCCTTTTGAAGAACTATTCCTAGGTGTGCAGACAGGTGAAGGTTTGCTGGGAGTAGGAGAGACTGAAAAAAAACTCAGTTATCTTCTTAGTAGGACCACACCTAGACCATGTAGCTTTTACTCTGGAGTATCACTGAGCCTTAGAGCTATTCCCACAAGTCCAGCTCTCTCCCTGCATGGAACATGATCTGCTGCTACTTGGGGAGAAGATTTCAGCTTTTCTAGTTGCTTAAGTCTATGGTCCTCCTCCAGACTGCTGCACATTAACCAAGGTAATACTTGTCTCATGAGAATTCTGAAGAATTCCGTGTGTAATGCCAAGATGCCAGCAAACTTCTCGTAGCAATGTGTTGTAAGAAATGGCCATCAGTCTCCTCCAAAGAAACTGCCCTGGTGGCCATTGTTACTTTCAAGGGAGGGTCTGCTAATTTGAACATTTCCTTGCCATGCAGAGAGATGTAGTGTGGTGCTGCAAACACAGGAGGCAGAGTGCTTCATTTTCCATCCCCTTCCTTTCCAAGACTCTGACCAGTGCTTGAAGAGGGCATGTGGCCCTTTTAACAAGTTAACATTTCATAATGTGACATTGTTAATCTTTGGAGTAAAACCTTGCTAAACACTGCATCAGCTGCTCTGAAAAATATTTATTTCTGGGGTTCAAATACTTTGCAGGTGGGTATTTACAGACATGAAGTGTATCAAGACCAAAGCAGGCAGACAATGCTTCACAAATCACCTTCGTGTATAGAAATGCTTTGCTCTTCTAAAGTTTCTGCCTTCTGAGTGTCTCAGACCATCTTATAAACAAGCATTAATATAACTTCAACTCATCTCCTGAGTTAGTTATGCACTCACATTAGGCTGGGTAAGTACATAGCTAGAAGAAATAAGTGTTCTACAACACTGACTAAGTATATTCATTAGAGACGGAAACACTCTGCTAAGAGGCTGCCTGGTTTGCTGCCTTGTTCTGAAAGCATGTAATATTCAAATGTGGTAGTTTCTAACCTCAGCCTACCCTGATTTTCCACAGCTCTGTCAGTAACCCTTCCATTCTGTCTCTCAAAATCCTCTATTTTTTGTTTCACAGATTCCTACTAAAACACTTTATAGTAGAAGTCGGTCCCTGCTCCAGTGTAGCTTTTCTACTGTCAGAAGCTAGGCTCTCCATGCTTTGTCACTGAGGTGCCCTTGAAGAAAATGGTTCTGTGACCTGATCAGGCTATTTCTTCATTAACATATCAATTAGAATGTCATGGATAAATAAATGAAAGATCAAAGTGTGTAAAGAAAAAGCTGTTTCAGAACAAAAAGGGGAGGTGTAGTTTTCTATTTGGGTAATGATTTATTAATTGAAAAGATTATCAATGGGCACCTTGAACTTCAGCCTATTGCTGACGTTTTCCAACATCTGTGTAACTGTGATAAGACAGTACACAGCAATCTTTGCATGGTATTTTTCTCAATAATGAGACACCGGTCATGAACTGTGGATCTGAATACCTAGGCTGTACCACACCGTATGAGTTATTTATTATGTCTTGCTCAACACAGCAAGTCAAATTCATAGGGAAATTAACTGGTGTTTGTAGGCAAAACATTTTCATTAGGTTTCTTGGCAGATGTTAAAAATCAGTTCTAAAAAATTAAGAAGTTTGACTTATCTGACAATTTTTAATATGTGTAAGATGGAGTTTAATGTACAGACTACAGAGTTTAATCCATATAAGCCCCATAAATATCAAAATTAGTCAGTCATATACTAGGTCTTTAGTTAGCTCAATGAGAACTAGACATTATTTAGTGCTGTTACTTAATTCTTTGTAAAGAGTGGCAATTTGAAATATATCTGATGAAAGGATATTACTGTGATATGAATAGATTAACAATGTGTCATCTGATACTTCTGCTATTACACATAAAATATTCCCCTGTATTTTCACATCTCCCCTGGGTCTAAGAAAGAGCTTCGTTCCGTATCAGGTTTCTGAGAGCTGGGCAAGGCAATCATTCTGGGTTGCATAAACATTCTTCCTATCAGCTACAATGAGACAGCAGATAACAACTTGAAAGAAAAGCTAATACAAAATTCAATTTTCTTTCTTAACAGCAAGGATGTTAAGAAAATTATCAGGATGCAAAATGAACAAAAAAGATTTCCACTAGAAAAGCGTCATGGAAGGCTTTATTCTAGGAACTCATTATTTTCTGTCATCCCAACTATCAATCTGAATTCCCTCTGTTTTGGAAACATCAGTTTCAAGTACCCTGGAAGAAATTCTTGGCAATAACTGTTATTAAGAACACATTAGCTAACAGCAATGTCAGTTCTTCTGATTTTACAAATGAAAAAATAAAAGGCAAAATAAAAACCAAAAAGAGTTTCCATTTGAAATACATCTCTCCCAACCACTGAAATAAAATCACTTGGAACAGCAACGATAAGAGTTTTTTATTGTAGGCATTGTAAACACAATTTTTTTATTTCACTTAAGAACATCATGTGCTAAAGCAGCAGAAACTGTTATGTCAATGATAATAACTCTCCATTTTTCAGTCCCGTTGGAAAACACAGAAACATTCTGTTTCAAGATTTCAAACACAAGCACAAAAAGGCTAAGAAAGATTTTTCCCACAAACAGCTCTTGCAAGAAAATTTTAATCTCTGATGATAAATCAGTGTTTCAACTGTTAGCATGTTGCTTTCAGACTGACCACCTTCTACTTGGTTTTCTGACTTGCCACTGCACAGGACTTTTTTCTTGTGACATAACTAGATATATATCTGGCTAATGAAAAGAACTGACTGTCAGGCAAATAACACTATGTTGAAATTATCATATTGAGTATCATATCTTGCACCCTATTTGCTCTTTTTTCATCCATGAATCACTCTTTGGATCCCTTTTTTTTATTTATTTAAAAGAAGAAATTGCCCAGTTACAATGTGCTTGTTCAAGTCTTTAGTAAACAAACATCAGCATTAATACAAAATGTGATATGAGGAAGTATATGTGTTTTACTGAGATTTCACATAAGAACATTAGAAACTGGTGGATCAAGAAAAATCCCCATCATCTGTCCTGTCTTGTGGTTCATCTTATTCTCCTTTTATTTATTTTTTTAAATTCTCCAGACTTCTCCAATACCAAATTAATGTGATTTTAAAATTATTTTGATATTTTTCTGCATTTTAAGCAGTTTATTTATGTTCCATATGAAAATACATAACCTGTGAATCTTTATTTTAGGAGTAAACTGAAGCACTTGGAATTAGATCTTTTTAGTAAATCTTCAGAATTTTTGGGGAGGTGAATATTTAACCAATTATTAAAAATGTCACAAGGGTAAACAAAATATAAATCAGCTAATTTCTCAAACAGCAAGAAGTTTGTATTGGGGCCAGGACCAACAATATTTAATTTCAAATTTTCCAGGAGGCAGTCTCTTTTCTAATGTGTATAAATATCACTTTTTATACAGGCATGCAGAACTTTACTGTGGGTTTTTTTTTGTTTTTTTTTTTTTTTTTTTTTTTTTTTTTTTTTTTTTTTTTTTTTTTTTTTTTTTTTTTTTTTTTTTTTTTTTTTTTTTAGTGAATCTTCTAATAAAAAAAAATCCAGCTCACTCAACCTCTAAAACATCTTATTGTCGGATGCCCAGATGGGATGTGCTGTGCTGAACCCATATGGTATCTGCTGAGCAGGAAGCCCTTGCCCAGCACAGACTAACTACACCAAGAGATTCAGTGTCAGGTAAGGGGATGGCAAGAAAACACTGTGGTTTTGTGATCATCTAAAAAAAACTACCTGTTCAAAAAAGGAGTGAAGTTACTCAAATGCCCACATTTCTCTCCTAGGCTATTTTCAGAGTGACTCTCACTTCCTGGTGACTCTGTGCCTCTGGCACAGACAGGCTGAGCACATATCTGCTCTTTGCACCCACTGAATAAGAGTGGCAGGATCTCCTGAACATATATGGTCTCAGGAATATCCAATGGTGACCAGGAATGTCCTCCAGTATTACAGAAGAAATCAGAGTAAAAGCCATTTGGAACCACAAAATCTCAGCTAATTTAAGCTATATCCTTATTTGAATGTTCAAATGGAAAAGAAAGCTTCAGATTTTTTTCTTAAAATAACCTCTGCCTCCTTTTTCTGGACAGTCTTTCAGTCACTTCATCTCCTCTTGTTCCCAGACTGTGTGCCATACTATTTACACAGCACCCAGCCACCAAAATGATCTATTTTCTTTTGAACTCACTTGCCTTACATTTCCTCCTTATTTCACAATGTTAATATCTGTGGACAGAAGTCTTGCCACCACCAGATCATTGATTTTTGCTGTCTGGGATCAGTTTGGTCCATTATTCTGAAATGGCTAAAGTCCACTATGACTCACAAAATATCCTGTAATAGACTTATTCTAGAAGGACTGTAATAAAAAGTTTTCTGATAAACAAATACTATATTGAGTTGACTTCATGGACATATTTAATTTCTTTTTTAAATAGTGCTTCAAGAGCAATATAATTTGAAATAAATGATGTAGAGGTATTTTCCATTGCCCAGTCTCACAGGAACATTCATGAAAAGCTTTACACAGATAACTCGGTAAAAAGAGTGAGAATTTCATATCTGTACATTCAAGCAGGTGTAAATACTTTCAGAACGAAATGTCATGATGGACATTATAAAGGTGAGGGGACTATAAAGGTGAGGGGACTCATGGTGTGCTCAGATAAAGAACATTCTGCCCAGGCTCCGTGCAGCAGAGAGACATTTTGTTTCTCCAGGGCTCACTCACAGCTGGGTATCCCTGTGTCCTGGACCCTTCCTGATTTCCATGTCTTGCTACATGGAAATCATTGTCTTCATTGAATTAGTAAATGACAAAAAAGGTGGTGATTAGGGTCATCATCTAATAAGACTCTAAGAAAATTGGGTGTGATTCTTTATTTAGTGCATTAGTGCACCTGATGCCTTGCCATGGGGTGCCTCAAGCCTGAGCCAGCTCTGGCTAGACCCACAGCCATCTAGGTCCCTACAGCACTGTGTTCAGGAAATTTACCTGTCTTTAGAATGAGGTATGTTACCTAGGAACAGCCGTGCCCTGGCTTTTGGCACTCAGAGAATATCTCTGCTGACTGTGTGGTGTGCTGTATAAAATAACCTTGAACTTTTATCAAAGTCGTGCAAGGGTTAAAGGCACAAACATGTGCAAAGGACATCTCTAACGTTGCTCCGGAGACTCTCTATATAAGATACTGTATTTACCATAGCTAAGATTCTTTACTGTAGTTTAACTACAGGTGACAGTGCTTGCTTGTTCTGCCTGCAAACCCTTCCCAGAGAACATTGGAAGATATACTGTGCCAGATGCACTCAATAAAAGCATCTTTCTTACAAGCAGTCTTGCTGGCATTTAAAAATAGCATTGCTTCTACTTGCTTGGAAATGCCAATATGCCTTTTGAGAAGACAGAAGGGAAAAACATTCATCTGGACTCTATGCTGTGCTGATCATATACAAAGGAGGGAGTGATCTGGTGACCCAGTGCTGTGCTTCTCACAGGCTGTGTTTCAGCTGATGTTGAGCAGAGCTCTCACTGCACTGGGACTGCATGGCAGGCAGTGGGCTGCCCACACCATTCAGGGAAGGGTGGCACTTGCTCCTGGTGAACTGCCACAGTCACATTGCAGGAGGTAACAACCAGCTTGCATTGTCTACCATCCTCATCGCCTCAGGGACAAATTAAGGTGGCACATGGAACAGCAGTGGAGGAGAAAGGCTGAAAGTCTTGGTTGTTCTGTGCTGTACTTCCCTCTTTTGGAAGTTGAAATTAAATATATGCACAGCAGCATTCGTGTTCAATGGCAGTTGTGGTTTATATCATACACAATAGACAGAGTCTTCTAAGGAATAGAGCCTACAAGTATCAACAAGATTTCTGTGAAACACTTACCCAGCATACTCAACTCCAAGTATTCATAAAATCTTTTGACTTAAAAAACAGTAGTACATTTAAGGACTGCCATGTACTGAACTTTTATTTTGAACCTTTGGTGTGCACATAGATTGAGCTCTCAGTCTTGTAACAGCAAGAGCTGGAACCACTTAAACAAACAAACCTAGATTCTCTCATGATCACCTGACTACAGATGTGTATTCAGAAAAAATCCCAACTAAAGTATGTCTTAAGCTTAGAGCCCTCCATTAATCAAAGCTGACTACCTTGTCACAGTGTCTATATATATAGTAGATCTCCCTGCCAAACTTGCACTCTAAACACTTGCAAAATGCAATGTACTATAAGCACTGCCCTCTCAGTGCTGTTTCTTCTCTCCACTTGTTATTAGAGGAGAACATTTTTGTTTAAGTTTGAAAATAAATTAGTGATTCTCTTGTTCCCTGATGACTCCTTTGTATGCTAGGACCCACTGGAGGGCAAGAGAGAAGTTTCACCATAGCTAAGAGAGTCTGAACAGCAACAGAATAAAGAGTAACAAAATCTGCGTCCAAAAATCCAATATTCTTTGATTTATCTATTTAAACATTATATCAACCCCTTTGAATTTCTAAAGGTTAGAGAATGGTGAAAGTTTCAAACTTAGTATTCCACAGTATGATAGACGAACTTCTTTACAAAGACAGCCCCAAAAAAGTCAGTTACTGCATCTGACACCTCCTGAATTTCTTCTATTAATTTTTAGTGCTGACAGTGGGAAGAGAACAATTACCAATGCTCCTTAGAAGCACAAAAAGAAGTGGATGTAGCATAGCAATTATTATACAAGATGTATTTTCACTTACAAATGAAACATGAATGAAAAAGCCCCAAGCATTAAATTGTATTGACCTGCTTGCCAAGTTATCAACCCAATCAGACAAAAACCACACAGCCTTAGAATACTAACAGAATTTTCCTGTAGAGTTATATACCAAATGATGTTGAATAAATTGCTGGCAGAATACCTTTAAGAAACACTATAGACTGCACAGGAAAACCACGTGTCTAGATTTTAACTAATTTCCAGCTTCTAGCCACTTCTGTGTTTAAGACAAACAGGGAGAAGCTGGGGAAGCTCTCTCAGATATAACCTGACCTGTGCCTGACCAGATATTGATTTGCTAAAGTCAGTTATCACCAGGGAATTTACTGGGAGATTGTTCTTTGTGATTGCTTCCTGAAATAATTATACAGAAATAGAATTCAGACCTGCACTTGCCAGAGTAACATTTTTAGAGCTGAACATGAAAGGCCTCACCCTCAACTCTAAATTTACTTCCCCTCCCACCAAAATAATTTCGTTTTCCATCAAGTAAGTTTGTGAGAGAAGAACCATTCCAGATACCATAAATCAACTAATCCAAAGGCTATGCACAAAGAGAAAACAGGCAGTCTGGTTTTCAATCCACTTCATTCATGTTTGCGAACATGTCTCAATATGTCTATCCATCTATGGCTGTAGAGGGAATACTATAGGAGACAACAGCAAAGTTTCAGGGATCACCTTGAATTACGTGACTCCAAGCCAAGGTCCATCAACTTCATACTTTCAAAGCAATGTAAATCCTCAAATCTCTCTATTAAGGTTTTGGAGGATTGAAGTTTTATCAATAAACACACATACACCATTTTTGACACTCTAAAGCTCCACAATTGTTCTTGAGGTTATTCTACATATGCTCCTGTAAACCCAACTCTACTGCAGAAGAGAGTCCTGTTCACTGCAAATTATCAAGAAACTTGAGAGTGGTTATTTTTTACCTTTGAGATTTCTAGCCACGACTATACTTTCACTATCAGTAACTTCACAAAGTTTTAGAAATTCTTTAGCATTTCTGAAATGCTAAAGAGAAGAGGCTCACATCTCTTCTGCCTCCCAGCCCCCACCTGTATCAGCACCAGCTTCTCTCAGCAGCTTGGCTCAATGTCAACTGCCAAATATCCTGATTGCTGTGAGATTTCTGCATTTCCCCATAGGTTTTCTTCTCCTTCCACAAGAAGCTGGGAGATTCAAAGGCTAGTGTTTACAGAGGGATATACAACTGACCATCCTTCCAGGTTCAGTGTAACTACTGGCACAAAAATGCCATTGTACCTTAGTGTGAAAGGGAGAGAGATCCAGTATCAGTGCAGAAAACAATCACAGTTGGTGGCAACTGAGTTGTTGGCCTTGATCTGCAGCTCTTTGGTTTCTCTGTCGCTTAGCTATTTGAGAAACAACTTTGCCTTTTTTAGGCAGCTGCAGGCAGTCAGGTTTTCTCAGGGTAGAGCCTGTGCAGTGATCTACATGCAGCTGGGAAGCAAAGGACAAAGAGCAGTCTTCCCTTAACCTGGGATTCACTGAGCCAAAATGCGACACAGCCAAAACATACTGAATCTCTGGTTACAATGCAAGGCTTGATTACCGGCTCAGCTCTCTGCCCAGGGCTGGGTAGAACTTAGTCCTCTCAATACTTGTTTTTCATCTTCCTGTATGTTTCCAGAATGTGTTCTGAGAGTCCGAAGCAAAAAAACCTAAATTCTCTGCCTTCCTAGATTTTTTTCCCCCCATTACTCTTTCTTTATTTGATTGTAGGTTTTGCCATAGCAGGAACTATCTTTATCTCATGAGTTAATAAAAGACTTCTAATTACAGGAAAGAACAGTGACAATAAATCAGTAAATCAATAAGGCTAGAATGCCTCAGTGTCATTCAGACTAGAGCAAAATAAAATGCCTGGAACACTGATTATAAATTTGCTTCTGTTATAGAACATTGGAGATCATATTCTGGTGTTTTGTTATGGGTATCTCAGTACTTTATGAGTTAAAAGAAACAGTTCATTTCTGGAGTCTCCAAACCTTAGAAACTTAAAGATGCATCTATGAAAATTCCTTTGCGATTTAAAAGTGCTTGGAAGTCATCTTTTTAATTATTTTTTCCCTGGACATTTTGAAAGTTTTAGTTTAATATTTTTTGGGGTTGGTGTGGGCGCAGAGGTAGAGTAAGATTTGGCACATGGAGGACATCAGTATGCCAAGAAATTTCTCCAGAGATATTTTCTCCATTTCCCCTTAGAAAAGGCCTGTCAGTCACATAAGATCAGCAGATCCTTCACCCAGCACCTTAGTGTCACAGCTCTCTTCTTTCTCTCTGCTTGGGTTTAGCATAGCTCAGCACAGCTTTGACCTAGACTATCGGTAAAATGTTGACAAAAAAAAAAAAGCTAATCTGATCACAGTCTCCAAGAGTTCTGATGATTGTATCTGTCTTGATGCTTGTATCTGTGACAGCCATACACAGACAGGGAAATAATGTAGGGATGCATTTTCTGAAGCAGACACAGAAACTGAATATTCAAGTTACACGGGCTCTCAGTGACGTTTGGAGACACAGCTGTATTTTACTCCTCCAAAAATCTGACTTTACATCTGTCTTCCCTGTTTTGGAGGCATGAAAAATATTTTCTAATTTCCATGTCTTTTAACTTCATTGTAAGATCAGAACTAAAATAGCTACCCTCTTCAACACTGCAAAAAAATATCTCCCCTTGCCCTTCACAGTTTTTCTTCGTACCACCCAGAACATCTCAACGTTTCTGCAAAATAGTTCCAAGTATCTTTTGGTGTCTTAGGTTGATGGTTTCTTTGAAGATACAGTATACATCACTAAGCTTCCAGGTAACATTTCAAAATAGGGGCAGACCACAACACAAAGTGAATTTTTCACTGGACAGGTACTGTATGATTTTAACTTGCAGTTCAAACTGTTCAGGAGACACAGTCTATGGTGACACTATTATTAGAGTTCATCCTTGCTCTCAGCTGGAAGAAACAACATAGACAGAAAAAGTGATCAGATGTGTGTCTGTCATTTAAACAGTGGAACCATGCCTAATGAACCTCCCTGCGTGTGATGCTTTAAAAATCACTGCTCATTTTATATTCATTCATTTGAAATAGAAAACCGTTAAAGGAATTTTTACGTTAACACATTCACATTTTTGCTGTAAACTTATCAAGACATTCTTAATTTGAATAGTATGAACAAGAAGTACAGGCTTATTAAAAAAGCTTCAATATAGAAAACAAGGTAAAACAAATGCATACGCTGTAAAACAATTCTTTTACATTACTGATCTACTGACAGAGAACACCATGCTACTCAGCAGTCCTGCTCATTGCCTGAAGGTTTATTCTCATGCAGCCCCACTGACATCTGCTTGTGGAATATGATGCTGATTGGTGCAAACAGAGTACAGAATCTGATCTTTCAGAGATATAATCAAGATATATAAGAAGGAGACACAGAGGACCTTTCCCTCCTGACATGCCAATTTTCAGCATCTCAGGTTCTGTGCCATTGGCCACAAATCTATGAGCAGCTCAGCAATGATGGCCAGCCCCAAGGACTGTACTTCTCTCCCTAACAGACCTTAATTCTGGGAATTCAATTTGTCAGTCAGAGATTATAGAGAAAACATTCTAAGCCCCTACTCTCTGTCAGATATACAACTTAATTCTCTGTTAATACTTACCTGTACATTTCTAACCTTCCCTGCTGCCTCTTGATTTTTTTTTGTTGGGTCAGTTTTACATAATCTGTCATGGGAGCTTTGAGGCTTCGGCATCAATTAGGAATTCTGCTTCTCGATTGAATTAAGCACTTCCTAGAAGAGATTTCCTCATTATTTCATTTATAAAAGCCTTATTATCTTGGCAACTTTCACCACTCAAGCGTCCATAAGAAATTATACAACCATTTAAGCAAGATTCCCTGCTTATCTCAGATGTAAACACCATGATTCATTGCATTTTAGATAAACACTGCTAATTCAAACCAAGTTTTTGTTGGATCCACATACAGCACATCATTTACAGCAACAAACAACTACAGGATTACTTTTATTCACAGATACTAGCCAGCACCATCTGGCTTTATCATGATTAGCTAGACTTTGGAGGGTTTTCTTTCACTTCCATCAAATGCAGACGAGGAGGATAAAAGGGCCCTGATCCATTGCAGTCATCTGTCATGGGGAGAAAGGAACATTTCTGTGCCTTCAACTGTACCGCCCCGTTTTCACCATATCTTGGCCTGCTCCCCCTCACTGCAGTTGAAGGCACTGTTAACTCCTGTCTGTCATAAAGACAGACACTTTGCAATGGTTTGGGAACCAGGAAATGTATTACTTTGCTGATCAATTATATGCTACAGTGAATATGTCAAAGGAAGTACTCAAGTATTTGGAAGTTTACTTTGACTCATCTCTTAGCTAGTCAGCTAAAAGCTAACACTAAAAAAGACAGTCTTTTGTTTCCCTCCCCGTCAGCAATCTTGACAACCTCTAGGGTTGCTTCTGGTCTGCTTCCATGCAGAAACAATCTCAGGGATTTCAAAGTTCTGGTTTGTTTCTGTGAAAAGAAGATCAGATCCATGCATATATCCAGTAACACTGGACATTACTACGATTATTTAAAATCTGAAAGTGCTTCAGAAAACTAAAAACCCAAATATTATCTTCCTCACAAGAAATAAGAAATAAAGGCAGGATTCCTATACCAGTGAAAATCCCAAGGACAGAAAGTGTAGCATAGGGTTTACTCCAAAATTTTACATTGGTCATTTAAAGCAATTTTCCATTGGCTTGTCACAATTATTTCTCTAACAGAGACAAACTAATCTTTCTGGATAAGAAAATAAAAGCAGGAAGAACTTATCCAGTTCTTTACACAAAAATTAAACTATGTATTTTTCAGGATACAAAAATAAATAAAATAATTGTCAAGTTCAAGGCTTTCATTCCTTTAATTGTAATGAGAAATGCTACTCAAACAGGATAAACAATAGTGTTTTCCTGGGTTATTTTTTTACCCAGTTTTTAGAGCAAAGTGGTCATATTACCATTAGAGTTCTTAAAATGAGATAAAACAAATTAACAGTCTGCTGTCACGAAAAGCTAAGCTTCTGTTCACTGGTCAGGAAAATCTGTAAACAAAGCCAAACTCTGTATTTGGGATAAATTTTACTCTACTTTCAGAATAGATAATATCACAGAAATACAATATAATATCACAAAACTACTTGTTTTCCCAAACTGTGTGTGCAAATTGCAAATTGTGGCTGTGTTTAGAGCTCACTGCTCCCTTTGGATGCAGGAGCAGAGGATATGGTCTCAAGAAGGAAGCTTTTCTTCCCCAAATATAAAAATGCATGCTGGTCAGTTCTGCAGTAGGGAACATGTCTGCAGTTTAATCTGTGAGGGATGAGGCTGACGTGGTCCCATATTCCACATGTACTACTCAGTACAGCCTCTAAACTTAGTGAATTTTTGACATTGAAAGGAAAAATAAATCCCCACAAAACAACAGAGAGGTGTGGTCCTCATGAAATGTCAATAGAAAGAAAAGAAAATGTTTTCTGTATAAACTGCTTGATGGGTTGAGAGCCTGGAGTAGAAACAGGCTCTGGTGAGGAGCTATAACATCCATGTCATGTACACCTGTTTGTTCAGCACAAATAAGGCTGACTTGGCTAGTGCCTGAATACTTCTTAAATGAAAAATGATTTCTAATATATGTTTAAAGCAGAGAAATTGTTGTTTTGTTTAATTTGATAGGTGCTGTAGTCTCAGGAAAACAGAATGCTCTAGTTGGCATTAATCACAGTTTTCTTAGGTGAGAAAGCATTAAACATGAAGACCAAATATAAAATGTAAGCTCAGAGGGTAAAAATCAAGTGTGTCTATTATCTGTAATTCTTGAGGAAAGGCTAAGGAGGAAAAAGGTTATTTTGAGGCTTGTAAAGAAATTATTTCTGATAAAACAAGGCCATAGTCTCAGGTCCATAAATTATCAGTAAAGCTATTCCTTCAGCCTGGATCGTCTCTGGGAGAAAAAAACAGATAAATATTCATAGCATTGGTTATGAAATTCTTGCAGAAGCAAATTAAGCAAGTTGGCAATTGACTTGCTGTTCTCAGTAATGCTCTCACGCCAGGGAATGGCTGGGCTAATCCAATACTCAATTGATTAACATATTAGCAGCTGCCAAATGTCTTTCCTCAAGGCACTGGGACTTTCTGTCTGTGTACCAAGTCTGGAAGGGACATGTGTGCAATCTTGGCATCTCAGCTTCAGTAACGAGAGGAAATCTCTGGGGAAAAACCCCCCAGTTTTCTTGTCATCTGCTCCTGAAGATTTCATCTATCCACTTGTGATTTTGAGACTTCACATAGGGAAATTTAACACCAGCAGTAGATACATGCTTACATTTACATGTCTGGTATGCATTTGTCTGTGCTTAGAAAATAAAGCTATTAATTTATCCAGATATTGTGTCTAGTAATCACCAAATGGACACACATTTGATATGAAAAATTGGCCTTTAAGGATGAATTGTAGTGAGGCTAGGTGGTATCTGTGAAGATACTGTGAAATCCAATAATATTTTGTAAAATAGTAATTTACTTCATGCTTTCATAAAAAAATTAGGCTGTAATCTGATAATTAGATTTGAAAAAAATAGATGTAATTAATTAATTGATGAATTAAGTAATCAAATGAGTAATTTTTTTAAGAATTTCTACCTGGGTTAATATTCTATATAGCTGAAAACTCTTAAAACCAAGAGTAGGCTCCACAAGAAGAATAGTTTTTATTAGTGTTTCCCCTCTTTCTTCTCTCTTTTAAGTATGTTAAAGAAGGATAAAAGATTTACTTTCCAAATTTAATTTTTAGTTTAAAAAAATCAAAACTGTAGATGGAAGCCTTTCTTCTTACCTAGTTATACTCCTTTTTATATACTATATATATATGGAACTTTTACATAGTTAACTATGTAACATAATTACATAATTACATAATTTAAGAAAAAAATCCAAATCAGGCAGATTTTTCCTGGATATGGTCTTCGTTAAAAAGACACCATGCAGTGGAAGGAGAATGGATAAAACTGCATTCCAGCACCATTACCCCCTTCCCTATGACACCAGCCTAAAAATCCCTTAGTATATTTTGACATCTTTTTTCCTTTATTTTGAGATTTTGTTCCACTCACTGCGCTAGCTAGTTTATGCATCAGAATTTCTGTATTATCTAAATGATCTAAACATCTGTGTCCTTTTCTTATTTTTCCCAACACTCTATTGTAAATAAGTTATTTACTGAGCTAAATGTTACGTTTCCAAATGATTATACAATACCTGAATGATAGGTCTGATTTCACTCTTTCTCTGAATGCAAGGTTTGCAATCACTCCAAAATAACTGTCACCAGCCATTTGGAAAAAGCAGTGTCAGTGTATACACTGCTGCTTTCCCACTCAGTACTCTATTTGCATCTGTCTGTAGAGCTCTGCGGCTTGCAATCCTTAGATCTGAAGGCCAAAAACCACCCAAACCCACAATACACTGCATTGAGAGCAAGACAAAATATATGACATATATCAGACAAGAGTCAACAGTGGAATTATTAATACTTTGGGAATTGTTGACACAAGTTCAACTCTGACGGCAGGAAAACAAAAGAAAGGTAGAAACTTAACAGTCTTTCTTTTACATAACTTTCATTGTTAGTATTTGATTTTAGACTCCCTCTACTAAGCAACTTTCACCTGTGTTTCCTTTTTCTTATCTTGGATTATGAACTCCTGAACGCCTTTGAAAACTAAGAAGCCATCTCTCACCAGAGGGAGAGAGGACAAGTCACCATCTGGAAGAAACAGATGGCTTGGATACATATAAGAAAAGACCTCGTATCAGGTACTCAAACACTGAGTGTACAAGCCCAGCCACAGCTTCACAATCCTCACCTGCCCTCTATAGTTTGTAAGGAGGTTTCACACTCAGTAGACAGAGTCATACGAGATGTGAATTTGCAAGAAAATTTGAATGACTGTGAAGAGACTGTTGTTGCCATTTGAAGCACAAACGCATCACCTGCTACAGCTCAGTTTCTAAACAAATGCCTATTGTTACGTGACAACACAATTGATATTTTCAGGCAAGAAAACTTAGTGACAAAATTGGCAGATTAATTTTTGATGCTGCATGAGCCACTGGAATGCATATTATTTCCCATGAACAATGAAGAGTAGTTTCAAGAATCTAAGAAATAAAGCAAGCTTTATAATTACTTTCCACCCTGAGTTTGGTTCACAGGAGGTATGATGCAAACTCATGTGAACATTATTTGCCTCACTACAACTCCTCCTACAGTAATTTGCACATAGAAGGATCTATATGAGTCAGGTCATTTTTTCTTAATGAATAGGAATAATTCAGCTTGCTTCCATTCATTTCCACTGTTAGTGAAACCTTTGGCTTTCTATGCTCTTTTGGTCTGTGTTGAATATTATTTACCACTGGCATATCTGATTGCATCTGTGTGCTTTCTCTAGGTCATTTCTGAGTTTTTGTGTGGTTATGACATTTTTCAGCATATGAGTCACTGCAAGAAGTACAGTGTGTGCACTGGAGTCAAACCAGGAAAGGACAGCTGCAACTGATATGAGAGGAAGATACCAATTCTCATGACACTAAATGAACTAATATGGGGACTGTTCAGTTAATCACATAAAGTTAAACGGAAAAAAGACAACATATGCAAAGATTAAGGCACTAGGCATGCTCATCTGTCACCAGTCCATCTCTCTGAAAATAGGGTTGTCATGGCTCTGTCTGGAATTTCCAAGGCTTTCTGGAAGCTGGCCTGTCAGGAAGGCTCTACATATGCAAACAAGTTTGGTGCTTGAGTTGCACCATCAGCATTGCCTGTAAATATCCAACTTACTCCAATTTTAGGTAAGCTGAATTGCCGTAGGTAGATGTATGAATGACAACAGCAGACACTTGCCAGCTATGGAAAAGTTGCTCTGACACAACCAGTGTGCATTTCAGTAATTAAGTGAAAACTTTAAAATCATGACTTGGGAAAGGTCTTGGGAAACTTAGACATATGACAACTCTACTTGGGAAAAACAGTAACCCTGTGTGAAGGAATCAGTGTTACAGAGAAGAGTGTACAGAGCACTTTCCTTGGCAAACATACATGATTATTCTGCTGTAACACAAGTCATTAGGATGTAACTATCTGGATCAGTCAGAGGTGATAGCACACATAGAGCCTTGCTTGTCCATGCTGATTACCTGATAGTGCTTTTTTCTCCCCAAGGCACAGCCTAGAAGGCTTTCTAATTACATCTCACCCTAAGGACTGCTTCCAAGTTTGCATGGAGACAGTGAGATTAGCTCCTTCTACCACACTATCCACACTCCTTCAACTCTTTATAGGCAGAATTTGAACCCCCAAGGCTCCCATGCCCTCTTATGCCACAGCCCAGTCACTAATTATGTGCCATACCTTTCTAGTGACCTGCAGCACAGGTCTCATGTCCTCTCAGACAGTTTGAACTGGAAAAACACACAGTAAATAATACTTTGGGTTGAAAAGCTGCAACACAGGACCCAGAAAAGAACCAGAGGTTATGTTACTCTGACATGAGTAGCAGCTGCAGAAGCTTTTATCCCTGAACATGTGAATACTTGTGGCACCCCTTGGCCTCAGGCTCAGGGTCTGCTCGCTGGCACACTTTACTCAGCAGGATCCTTTGGGAAGAGATGTGCACCTTCATACATTTAGAGGTCACCTGCAACAGCACATCAATTTTGAACAAAATATTGACCAGCTTATATCTGTAAGCTCTCTCTCTGATCCAAACATATGTCCCTTTTTCCATTTTGGAAATTGCCTGGGCTATCCCGCAAATAGTATGCCAACAGTGTCCTTCCAGGCAGTGTTTTAGTGTCAAGGATAACATCACTGTGGTGCTTGTACCCTGACCCTGTGGAGCTTCCCCTGTAGCCTGTGAGGATATTTTTAAGCCAGTGCAGGTTCTGTGATAGGGAGAAACCAGGAAATCCTCTGTGCTCTGTCTTCTAGAAGGTCATCTGGTCGTTACTGTTCTATGTGCAGGCAGTGTAGGTGTGCAAGCTGAGTAAGGTAAAAAAATATCATTGAGCACTTACCTCTGCCAGTGATGGGGTGTGTGGGATGCACTTGACATGGCAAATTACAGCTTTTACTCAGTCAATCAACACATACAATGTTTGGAGACATTACAATTGAAAAACCATCTGGAATGTGTTGATTTGTATTAGCTTGTTTTTAAATTTTTCATTGAATGGCTAATAACTAATGTAATCTGTTCAGTAGAGTGCCACACAGATTTTACCATGTGACTGGACCAAACCTTTTTGAAGTCTATGGTATTTTTCAAAGCACAACAGAAAATAAGTATAATCTACTTTTGAAAATTGAGTGTGCAGATTCTGAACACTGCAATATCAATTTAAGCCATATTGGCCAAATGCAACAGAGAAAAGGCAAGAATATAACAAAGTCAATTATTGTTTCAATGTTTGTAAGCATCCCAGAATATTTTAAAGGCATTTGAACTGTAACACTATTGAGAAATTAGGCAGTTTTAAGATTTGAGACAAGGCATAGGGCAAAAAAAGGGTCCATAGAAAAAGATACAGGATGTATATTGTGGTATTTTGCAAGTAAATAATTAAAATTTAGTAAATCAACTAAACTTACTATATAACACTTAAAAAACTCCTTCACCTGAATTACATTTGTGTTAGAGAAATATAGAATCTCTCTTTATCAGTGTACCATATATCACTAGTAATCTCAATAATCATGAGAAATTTCAATCTCTAACTGTTATAAACACTGCTGTTATGATGATTTACTTAGGTCCTTTCACTTTGGCCCATCCAGCTGGCAGTAATTTCCATACCTAATAATTTTCAGTATTTTTTCTGCAATTGAAGTTTTTGTATATTCTTCCCTATATTTTTCACAGAACAACTGCTACAATTTTATGTCATTGTATTTAATGAGAAAACCTGTCCTGATCTTGGTACAGTTCTGCAAATATTCATCTCTCAGGCAGGTGTAATCACATTGCAACCACCTACATTTAAGTTCTCTCATTTTATAGTGGATTAAGTACAGGTAGTGTTAGCCTAGATGATAATAGTTAATCACTCAGGTTAAGGATGATGTGAGAAATTTAGAAAGTGTCCTGGATAACATTATTTGCACTCAGTAATTTATAAATAAATGCACACCAGTGCTCGTTAGAGAAAGGGATGTGATGATACACATTTGCCCTGTGAATTTTAGGTCTCAATTAGCTTGCTTTTGAGCATGCCATTCCACCCTAAAAAGCCTTCAGAAGCAGAACTAAGGCACAGTTTCGTCTTTTCTACCATACTTTTCCCTATTTTGTCATATTAAATGACCAGTTTTGTCAGCCACATTTGGAACCAGAAGTGTTCCAGTTCAAAATCAAACAACTTTTTCGAATCATTTTTATGAAAAAAAATTCATTTGTCTGAGACAAAACACAGTTATACATTAAAATAATTTCTGACTGGGGGTGAAAGCAACATATCTGCTCTTTACTTTTACTCTGGGGGTCACAGACACATGGCAATGATCATGCCCTTCTCTCTGTGCACATATTATTGACAGCTGGATAACAAGCCATCTGTCTTTAAAGTTCATGTAACATGTAAATTAGGGAAACATTACAGACAACCATATTTTTCAATGGTAACTTTGCTTCCCACAATGGAAGCACAGGACTTGGCTGGAGCCGTAATTCTCTCACTCTTCGCAGGAGTGAGACATTCAGAAACTCAGATCCACTCCCTCCACACTTGATGAAGGAAACACTTATTAAATTAATGGATAAATTAAAAAATAGAATCTCTTTTATTTTCTGGAATCCCCATTTTCTAAATAAACACCAGTGGGGAAGGACTAAATAATGTTATACCTTTCCTCTTTTACTGAGGATCAGCTGTGTTTTCCTAATTCCATGCACAAATCAACAGTTATTTACTTCACATCCCCTCTCCATTTGAATTCTTCAGAATTAATCTCTATTCTCTAAAGTATTTTTATTGTAGCAGCACTGTGACATGTTCTCATTTACTCTCTGGAAAGGGGGTTTACAACCATGGGGCCTGCTCTGGTCTAAATCTTGCCTCTGCCCACGGTGGTTCATACCAACATTCCAGATTCAGAGGATACAGCCCTTTTGAAAAGTGAATTTTCTGTTATTTAACTTCCCTGTCCCTACTTGAATTAGGTCTTATCCTAACCATAACAAAACCACTGATTATTAAAAGAATATCCTCTTAAGCAATCTCCTCAGTTTTCATGAAGGTGAAGTCACTATTTTCCTACCACCACCACTAAGTTTCATCTATTTTTAAGAAGAAAACACATACAAGATTCTTTTAGTTGGTTGGGGGTTTTTGGTTTGGTGTTTTTTTTCTTTATTTGGGGATTTTTTTTTGTTTGTTTTGGGCTTTTTCTCACTTAGAATTGTACTGCTGCTAAAGTATTCTCTTCTAATTAGAAGGGATTTCTTCAGTACATTTGCACTAAATAAAGTGTTTTCTGGGCACTGTTATCTGTGTCTTGAAATAACTGCCAACAGATTGCAAAACTGCAATGAAATAAATTAAGAAACTGAAGAATACTTTAAAAGACATATTTTTTGCAGGAGGGCAGTGCCATCAACCTGTCTTTATACTTTATGGAAAAGGATACTAAGTTCTACCCTAAACCAGTTCAAAAGTTAGAAATATTATTAACATGTAACTACATGATAGGGATATAGATTTATATTTTTAGAATAAAAGATTAAAACTATTTTTCAGCATGCCCATGGTTTCTGACAAATACAGATGGACATAAATGACTATACATGCAGCCCTGGTGCCAGATGAGTCACAGAGAGAGCATCTGTGGAGGAGGTGAAACAGAAGCTTCACCCACTTGGCATCATCCCAGGCTGAGGAGAGCTCCAGCTGGCCTGTGTCTGCTTGCATGAGTGACACAGGGAGTAACACCCCCGTGGTGCCACACATACATGTTTCTTCTGTGGCTTTTAGAGGACACCAGAAGCATTACAGAAGATGGCACCTACCAGTGGATCGTAAAATATCTAGTATTGTCCAGCTATACCATCATCTGTTACCAAAGTGGGTTACTAAAGCATAAAAACCCATATGTGGAACACCTCCCCACCCCCAAGAAAAACAAGCAAAAAACCCAAAACCCAGAAGGGAATCATAGAAAATACTGGTTTTCAGAACTGTATTTTTTTCCTCTAGAGCTGAAGAGTAAATTATTAAACCACAATATACTTTCCTAAAAAGCAGACACAAAAGCCTTTCAAAACAATTTGATTTGCGATCCAGAAAAATGAAGTAAACAGCAAACTGCTCTGAGTTCACCCATATGAAAATTTGTCTTAGATTGCGCCATCATTTATCAAACTATTGGGAAAGTGCAGGCATTTTTTGCATCACACATAATGCTTAACGACATTTATTATAAAGCACATTTCAAATGAGGGACAGTCTGTCTTAGTTTTACAATATGAAATCCTCTGACTACAGTATTTTGAAAAATATCTTGAAAATATCTCTATCTCTGCAAGATTTCTCTAAATTTACCATCACCCTGTCTTAGGAACAATTTTCTTGCTCTGATTCCATTGTACCAAAAAGTGGATATTTTTTGGTAAGTAATTGAAATTGCAGTGCTTGAGTTTATTTTAAACTTTCTGATCTTTTCTGACTACCTGCTAACAACTGAGTGCTGTTTACACGCAAATGTTGAATAATAGTCCCACAAACCTTGCAATATAAGTCGCTTCTGAAAATAGGTTGGTTTGTTTGTTTTCCTCCCCATACCCTCTTGCTAATTTTCAGTGACACTCAGCCATGAAAACAGCAGAAACCCAAATCTGTAGGTGACTCTCCAACTTGAACGGAGCATTGTCAACAGAGAATATTTTAGTCAGCAGACAAATTAAAAAACAGGAAAAATGCAGTCCAGCATACCACAGAGGGGGCATTCAGTGTCTTGTATTGAGTGGCATGATTTTAGAAACCTTGTTGTCTGTTTTTACTTGCAAGTCAGAAGACCTCTCTCAGGTCATCCTTAGGTTGGGTGGCATCATCCTGTTAACAAACTTGCCTGCACAGAACAGCCACTACTGCAGACTTAGATTTATTGAAACTGAGCTGCCATTGTGTCATCAGCCTTCAGCCAACTTAAAGACAGTATCTCAGATGTGCTTTAGAACTACTTCATCTTAATTTCTCTAGTGGTTATTTACTGGTTAATTTTACAGAGACACACACTTCCAAAGTTTTTCAGCCAACAGACAGCCCAGCACCTTCAAGATGTCTGCTGCTTCAGAGTGCTAGAGCTTCTCTCCTCTCAAAGTTCTTGAATGTACTTTCCAGAGAACAAGAGTGTAATATTTATATTAGCAACCAAAATGCCTTGCCTCTCAAGGCAACATATGAAAAAAGGGATAAAATTCAGTAAAGTTCCATTTGGCTTGGATAGGGCTGTGATTTTACTACAGATTCTGGTTCTGGTTTGCCACTTCATCTCTCAAAAATTGTATTGAGCATGTCATGCAAATGATTCATAGTTGAATAAATGGCAGTATACCAAATAAAAGTTTTCTGTCTCCACTTCAAAATCTGTGCATTTCCATAGGACCAATCTACAAGCAAAATAAAGAATATGGCTTTGATATGCATAAGACAAAAACAGTCTGGGATCTTAGAAATGCATCTGTTGACTGACGTTTTAAATCATATTAGGTATCACTGCCTGTGCAGCATTGCCACAAAGCAGAATTATCTTACAAGCCTTGCTTTGACAGCTTTCATTTCAATGTAAAAATCTAATCTGTAAACTGCTGTTATAAATTAGTGAGGCTTTACATAAATGGAGGTAATTTAGAGAAGTCCACTGATTACCAACAGAAAAAATATCTGAGATGAGCCTGATACTTCCTACTTTGAAAGAACAACCATCATATTTTAAAGATGAGTGCTATTTGTATTTAAGTGTGACACACTATTGATAGATGTAATAAATTTTATTTTTAAAAGGAAGTCTTTGATGCAAGAAGACTGTTTTATACAAACTTTTACACAGATAATTATGAGTTCTTGAGAATATTAATGCATGTTCTTTTTCTTTATTTAGGCATAGGTCATCAAGTTATCAGACTGAGGAAAAAGATCTGTCATGGCAGAATAACTCATGTATTCTGTCTTCATATAAGCAAAACCCAAAGGCAAATAAAAAAAGCAGAACCAGGGAACATGTTGGTAAGATCAGGCTGTGTATGGCTGCCTGGCACTAAAGCATGATCCAGTTTTCAGGCATGACTCCAACCCCTACCTTGTAGTAGACATGAACCAAAATATCCAGTCAGTCAAACAATAAACACTGAGGTTTTAGAAAACCAGATCCAAATTCATCAGACCTATTTCTATTTGAGGCACAGCAATTTTAATATGCTAATGAAATTAATATGCTGATGGAATGTAGTTGACTTGATATATTTTCTTTGCTACTGGTATCTTGTCTGTGTGCCTATTCCTTCCACAGCATAGCCAGCAGGGAATTCAAGATAAACACACTACCACAGCAAATTGCCAAGACAAAATGAGAAAACAATTAGTATCAGGCAAAACACAGACAATCCTAGACTCTGTACATTTTAAGAACAGCCTCCAGGTTTGTACAAATTATTTCAGGATTAAAGCAAATACTTGTTCCAATAGAAATAAAAAACACAACAAGGAATGAGGTTATAAGTCCCTACAGAGTACTAGCACCTGCTCCCAGCTGCCAGAGTGCAAGAAGCAGGAAAATTATGTTTATTTAAGTCACTATGAAGAGACTCAATTGTGGCTAAGCTTCTAAATATTATTCTAATGATTTAATAAGATTCTCTTTATCAGGATGGCTTGTACAATCAGGAACAAAATTCAGTTAATCTTCCTGCCTTTTGTGGATGCATTTAAAAACATTGAAAACACTGGAATTTAAAGAAACTGGCTTGGATGAGCTGTGCTGGATACCGGAAGGAATGGATGGTTGTCTGTGGCTGTCCTGGTCCCCACTGAGCACAACAGCCCATCCCTGGGCCTATGCAGCCATCTGTAAAGCCCTTGGTTGCAGTGTTACCTACACAGCCTCACAGACAGCTACAACAACAGTTCTCCTGCTTTGAGAGCATAAATTCCACCTGTAGGCATTTCTATTCCATTGGTTGTGAATGCTGATCAGGTCTTCACCGGTTATGTTGGCGGGGCAAGCAGTCATTTACCAGTCTAGCAAATCGGTTCTGCTATAACCATTTGGCAGTCTTAAACACTTTTCCTTCCAATATGCTACCAGATCATTACTTTTGGCATAATTTCCTCCTGAATTAATTCTTTCAGTAATTTTGAAAATATTGGAGTAAAAATCAGATGCTTTAAAGGAAAAAAAAAAAGTGCCTTTTTTGGCTCTTAATCTTTATAGAGATATTAATTTCCATTGTGATTCTGGACCAATAGCCAGCCTTCCTGGAATACAAATGACGGACTACAGGAATTTTCTTCAGTAGCTATCCAGATCTTTTTATTAGACTGTGGATATTGCAACATAATTGCTCTGTTAATAATCAAATTTGGCCTTCCACAACACATGACTTTCTTGAATTTGAGAGATGTCCATTTACACCATCTGAGCATCTTGACATTTCCATTATGGTTCTATTAGTTTTTAAAGAGTCTGTCTATCTAATTACCAAGTACTAAGTGGAAATCTTCATCTTGAAATAATCATATGAGCATTATGAAGGGAAACAAAGTGTTCCTTCTTGCACAAAATCTTCCCTCCTTGCTAAAAGGGATATATTCTGAGTAATAAAATTTTAAAAAAAGAATCCCATGGGGAAATTTCCTACACATTGTAGAATGTTTTGCAAAGTTTCTACTACTGGACTTTACAATGTCAGTGCATAGTAAAAAATCCATGTGAAACTGAAGGAAACACGTAACTAACTTGCCTACAATACCCGCCTCCTAAAACCAAAGCTACAACCCAGCTCACAGTGAAGTACTCAAGCTAACAGTAACAGTATTTTATACATCCCTTGATGCTAGGAATTTTACAGATTATGAATCTCCTGGCTAAAAAAAAAAAAAAAA
>VWZQ01004684.1:27612-123858 GCA_013397015.1 Myiagra hebetior
AAGTCCTGTCCACTTAAATCAGGAAAAATTACTCTACAACTACTGAAAATTCTGGCTCCAACACCTTTTTATTAATAGATTTTCAGAGGCAGGGCATTTTGAAAGCTTGGGGAAGCCTAGCCACACACCCACTTTCCATACACCACGAGCTATGTGGACATGAGTTGGCATTACAGAGTGATAAAGCCCCAAGAGAAGTGGTGGCCATTTGCCCTCTGGTTTGGTTCAGAGCACAAATAGAAGCATGAGCAGCAATAGCAGCTCATGAAAGCTACAGAGATACACTGACTGCAACTATGCTCAGCTATCCATTCTGATGCTCCTGCTATACTGCTGGTGCTGCAGCTTCCAAGCTGACATTATCCTTTCCCTTTGCCCTCTCATACCTTCACACTTTTTTTTTTACATGCCCTCTAAAACTCATTTCTGCATCAAAATCTGCCTCTGACTGGGCATTGCCTGTTTTTTTAGGATACAGAAGAGCTAGACTGAGAACAGAGACTGAGACAGACCTCCGTGTATTGGTCATTCCCAAGGATAGGAGAAGCCATGCCTACAGTTTGGAATCAAAGACTTGCAGATGGAGACAAGGAACAGAAGGGCTCTGCAGAGATTGCCTGGTCCTGCCCATGGCATCTGGCCAGATATCTGCCCAACCAGTTCTCACAAACCTTCAATCAGGGAATCTCTGCAGTTTTCCTACAAAAATATTTACATTGCTTTGCTCTGTTCTCCAAAACATTTTTCCAGTGCGCATTATGAATCTCCTTTGCTGCAGTTCGTGTTTACCACATCAGATAAGTTCTAAAAGGTACTCGAAACAGGATCTCTTGCCTCTTCCCCACCTCCTTCCACAACCTTCCATATTTATACATTTATTTTTTTTTCTCAGTCTTCCCTTCCCTACAGTAGGGAATCCCACTTTCTTCAGTTTTTTACTTACAGTTCAGGCCTCTTTTTATAACTCATAAGATGTGAGGAATCTCCCTGGGAGTGTCCACCTTGTTCTTATATATTGTTTTAAAAGCAAAGCCTGGATGGGAATGCAGCACTCTTGCTGAGGTCCTGAAATGGCTCTCTGTTCTCACTAGCTTTGACATAAAAAATGCAAAGAAAGATTTTTTAGTGCTAAAAGTATGATAACAAAGTCATTCCATGTCTTTCCCCCACGATTTTCTTCTACTAGAGATGTATTCTTGTTCGTGGTCTGTTGAATTTGTGAATTGCAATTTATGTATGTCCAGTTTTGAATAAGATAATTATTTGAGTTTTGAAAGTTAGACCACCAAATTAGTGTTTTCTTATCTTTCCTGCAGAAATCCACAACCTTAACCAAGCAATATAATCAGAAGACTTTCAATGTAAAACAAGTACTATAAAGTAACAGTAAAATAGCTACTGGAAGATCATCAAATACCCTGTTTTGGAGGATTGCTCCTCTGGCAGTGTCTGCAGCAGGGCACAGATTCTGGTGGATCCTCCGGCTGCTTTCTGTTATGGACAGACAATCAGAAATTCAGTTACAGAGTTTCTGTCCATAGGAAAGTGCAGTTTCATAGAAATCTAAATATTTCATGCTGATTGGTACTTTCAGTCTGATCATATCACAATAATGTTGCTGTTTCAGTAGAGAAAAATATATATGTCTGACAGTATAAATGTTTCAAGTTGACTATCTGTTAATATTTTTATTGTCTTAATTTTGCAAAAAACCCCACAGTGTATAATTTAATTCATCTGAAAAATGAATATGAACATCTTTACCCTCCTGAAACTTCATTGTTCATCATCATCATCATCATCACCATCATCATCATCATCATCATCTGATATCCTCAACATCAAATACTCCATGAGGCAGGAATTCTAATGTTTGAAAAGTTTTGTTTCACTGGAAACCTTTATTATCTGTTCTAATTTAAATGGAACACATTACCCACAGGAGGGAAATGTTAGTTTCCAGCCACGTTGAGCACTGTGATTTCATAAGAAAGCAGCTCATTAGAAATTCTTTGTATTGCTTTGCGAATATCTGGTGTCAGTTATAAGGCATGATATACATTTTTGCGCAATTACTAGGCATTATTAATTCAATGCACAACCAAATATATTTATGAAATCCAACTTTTTGTCCTGATGCTAAGAATATTTAATATCTTGACCACGTTTGTCACCATTACAGAATGGAGTAAGCCAAGCTAAGCCAGGACTGCTGCACAGCCCACCCTCCCTGCATGTCAGCAACAGCACTCAGCACTGCATCTCAAACCAAGTTAAGTGGTTTATTTGATTCCGTTTTTGTTGTTGTCAGGTTGCTTCTCAGCAACTTGAACTGACTGGGCAAGCTGACTGTGGAGTTGTGTGAGGCTGCATCTGGTATTGCTATTTGTGTGTTTACCATTCCTATCATACACATCCAGTCTTGTGTGCAAGCTCTTCCCCTGTGAAACAACAGAGCCAATGTCCCAGAAATCAAATGTGTCCTGAATACCAGGGAAGCTAGTCAAGTTTTTTTCTCACTTAATTTTGCAGTAAATTATTCTATGGAAATATAACTCTGAATACACTTTCATTTTCAATATCATCTACGTAAACGAAATGCAGATAAAAAGTGGGTTGTCAGCACTCCCTCTTCTGTCGCAGGAGTGTCAGCCTGCTTCCTTTCCCATCAATCCAAGCTTTTCTGCTTTGTCCTATATACAGTCATAATGTATTCAGACATAAACAACTTCACATTTGGATTCACAGTTCACAGTGTGTGGTTGTACCAGTTTACCAGTCCCTTCTCCTTCTCAGATCAGAGCTACATTCAGTCCCACTCTACATCAGCCCAATGCCAGCTTATTTCCTGCTTCCCCTTCAGCTTTCTTCCTGATTGCTCATAATCATTTTATTGGAGATCTAATTTGTTCAAGTTACCTGAGGGCTGTGGGTGTGCTGTTCTACTCATTAGAATAGTTAAGCTGAAGGCAATGAGTCTACTCCTCCTCTTGACTGTAGGCACATGGCTGAAACAAGTCCAGAGAGCTCAGCACCTCTCAGAGCAAACCCTTTATTACCATTAATACCTCATATGAATGTTGCATATCAGTAATTGTGGAATGGAGCAAATGAGGTTCCTTCTTGTACTCCAAAAATACCAAACTTTGCCCTTAAGCCATTGCAAGGCAGCACAGTACTGAATGTCCCTGCACCACTACTTGGAACTGTTCTAACATACATTTCTGACTATCCAACTTTTTTATGTAATGCAGCTGACAAGCAGAGATATTGCTTCTTTCCCCTGTAACCAGAGGGGAAATGATGGAACATTCATTATAGTAATTTATGTCAGTCATGTACGCATTTAAACCAATAAAAAATCCTGCCAAATATTCCTCCAAAGCCAATGTGTGTTCTTGAGGAGTGATAAAAGATTTCACCAAACTCATATATATTTTTTTAAACAAAGGCTCCGTTGAAGAATCCAGGTATTTCTTTTGATGTTATATAATGCCTGAGAGTTAAATATAATAATCCTTGGCTCTGTTAGTGTTTGTTATTCAGCCCCTCTACTGAAGGCTTCTAACTTGAGCGAATTTACATTGGACCAGAGCCTGACACAACATATTAGCTCAAATGTAAAGAACTTGTTTGGGCTTGGTGGGGGAAATATTTATTGAAAACAGAGTTTTTTAAAAGTTGGTTGTGATCAGTATAAATTAACATTTAGACTATTTGGAACTTTTTCATTCTAAAAGAGAATCAATCAAACATTTGAAAGTTTATCCCAATTTTCTAAATTTCGCATCTATCTCCAAGCTAGTTTTTCAGTGCCTGCTGTTCCTCAAAACATAGCCATCATCAGATAAGTCTCATCACTTAAAAGGATTCAAAATACGTTAAAATCAATTTGACAGATTAAATATTTTTTATTTAAGAAATATGTTCTATTTTGCCTTAAAAATCTTAATCATTGAAAAGACACTTTAGAACATTGAGCAAAATTCTAAGTGTTTACATTTTCATAGTTTGATTTTCCTATAATTTGTGGCACATAGAATAAATTGTTAGCTGTTTTCTGGTAGCTTTTCTCTGCTTTGGCAGTCCTTAATGCTCAGAATCAACAGAACATCTGTTAGTGACTGAGTATCTAAGGGTGAAATCCATTCCAACATGCAAGATCAAGTAAACAAGCCCAACACAGGAGGGCTTCCCTATAACTCAGAGCAAGAAACATATTTCTTCATTGCTTGGAATACAAATGACCCACGAATTCAGCTGCTATGGAAAGAGTCTCACCATTGAGTTTTGTCTCTACTGTTCTCCTGTTCTCAAAGCCTCCAACACACTTTTGTGATATTTATTGTCATAATCAACTGGGAGTCACTTGAAGGGAGCCTGTGCTTCAGGGGAGTCTTGTCTGATACTTTTTGGCAGAGAGAGAAACTTTATGAAGCATTCAGAGACAGTTTTGCTATTGTAGTTTGATACACAGTCGTTCACCTGCCGCTTCTATCAATATTATTTTCTTATATTTACATCCTTCATCTGTTTTATCACCAAAGTCCTTACTTGCATAGAAAAACTCAGTGATGATTTGTGTGTGAAAGGAAAGAAGAAATTGGGGTCTTATAAACTGCTGTCACAGAACTAAAAATAATAAATGTTCCATGCTATTAAACTATAAATGCTATAAATAATAATTTATTTGAATTTTTTTTTATTATATTTTGTCTGCACCTAGATAGATATTTTGGTGTATTATGCTTTGTGCCCAGAGAATCTGACTCCTCATCACCTGTACAGGCACCTTACCAATACACCCCATGCTGCCTCATTTGATGTTCAAGAAAAGATTGAGGGAAAAGGCTGGGTTTGTTCAGACTAGACTAATCTAATTTCTGTCTTCAGCTACCTAATCAGCCATTATAGAGGAGATTGAGTTGAGTCTTCTCAGATGTGCATGGTGAAAAAATGGGAAATGGACATAGGCCACAACATGGGAAATTCCCAATAAATACATTTGGAAAAAATCATCTTCATTGAGGGTGATTTCATGGTTGAAAATATGATTTTCTAGTGATAATTTGTTGTATTTTTGGCATTGGCACATCCCAATTTTTAATATAAAAGATTCTTATAGACATTATTAAACATGTTTTTACTTAAGAAGGCAAGTATTTTTCTAGTAACACAACTATAAACTAACAGAACCTATGATCCTGTGATTAGCACCTCTGTTTTTGCACAGACAAATTACAAACATTGTTGATTACCTTGAGCTTCCTACAGGAAGCTGGAAGGTCTTCCTGCAGTGCATCCAAACCACGTTAAAATAACAAAGATATGATGGAAGCTTCAATAAAGGAGGAGAGGCCGCTGAAAGCCAAAATGGGCCGTTGTCTAACCAGGGAAAGATACCATATCTTATACCAATTAACAGTTAGACAAGGACTTTGTCCTGCAACAGTTCCAGGGAATTTGTGACCTCTGGGCTGAGCAGACCAAGCAGGGGCAAGCACTTCCACTAAAGGAAACAGCTATGTGGCTGTGACTTCTTCAGGTTATTCCTTCCCTTTCCACCAATGGAACATGAAGTGCTCAGGCTCAGTTATCCCACCTTCTTTCCATTTGGGATTGATTTTCACCAAACAGTAAAGACAGCAGTGTGATAGGATAAGTTGTACAGTGACTAAAATGTCTATATTATGGATTACATGGCTGTCTTTTAATTCCAAATGAAAAACACATCTTTAAAAGACCTAAACTTTCACTGACATAGAAGCAAACAACATGTGTTTCTCTCAGTCCCTGTTTTTCTTACTTAATGAAAACAAAATCTGAACTTTTGTTTTTGAGATAGTTGCAAAAATGAGATTCCAGATTCAGTTTCGTAATAATAATTTCAAAAAAAGGACAAAAAATTACACCCAACAGTCAGCTTTATACATTTGGTAACTTGTCCTCTGGTTTTTCCTTTATGGTAGTAACTGCCAGCTGGAGAGCTCAGAGTGCCTTTGGATAAGTGTACTAAGACACAAGTTTTCTTCCAGAGAGCTTCTTTAAATTATTCGCTAGGGAGAAACTACATTAAAAAAAAAAAAAAAAACAGCAGCAAGAAAAGAAGTCCTTCTAACATCTAGCAGCTACTAAATTTATAACTAGTTTAAAAGCTAAAATAATTTTACTTGGTGCTGTCTTGACGGATGACATACAATAACATCCTACACAGCGAGATGGAACACATACTATACAGAGGAATTTGAACAGTTAAAAAAACATGTCTAAACTACTGTATCCAAAAATTATGCATTTCCTATTCCCCTTGGGTTCAAAATTAGCTGTGAGCTCCAAAGACATGCCAGAAGTAGCAGAGCATTACAAAAACAACAGTAACAGTAAAAACTCCCAATCCCCAAATCCATCTGAATGGGTAGACACCACAGACCCTGTCAACTACCCTCCTGTAACTTCCATTTTATGAGCTTGGACTTGGAAGAGCTAAGAACAAAAGCTGTTTTTGTTGCTCTTTTCTAGAGGCAAAGGAAACATATCCCAGATTCATCCCAGGGAATTTCTCTACTGATTTGGGACCATTGGTCATCTACTCCTGACAGAACCCATGCACCTTTACTTTGCTTCTCCTCATTAGTGATCAGAAGTGGAAATTAAATTCTTCTGTTCTCCTGGACCAGTAGATGCTGTTTCCTATGTTCCACATCACAATATCAAGGCTGATCTCACAGGTCAAATATAACCAGATATGAGTTAATGAGATGCAAATATTAAATGCTATGGAGAACTGCACCTCAAATCAGAATTTTCATTCCAAAACATGTTTTGGAACATGTTTTCTGTTCACAATTGCAGAAAACCCCTTGAAAAGTGATATGAAAAGTATGTGTTTACAGCTTTTCTATAATTAACTTGGGTTCTATTCTGGTATATGGATATATCTGCACAATGCCTATGCTCCTCTCAAAGGTTTCTGTGACATGTAGGAACACATCTAGTGAGTTTTATTGCTGTAACTTTTCACCTAGCTAAAGCACACCTTAAAGCAGAAATGTTTTACTATACAAGAGCAGACATGGCACATGAACATTTCTTCTATGCTGGGGACCCATTTATGAACAACAAAATTTTACCACTCCCTGAAAATAAGTTACATGATCTTCTACAAAGGGTTGTGGGAGAATGAGGGAAATTATTCCAAAGATGAAGAGCACTTGAAGAAACTCTAGGGAATATTCTCTGCTCTGCGGACAGAGCTGAGGGTGATTTTCTTGACTGTAATTTGCTCCTATCCAGCATATTTGTAGAATGAACTTGCGTTGTTTTGGAATCTATTCAGACCATAAACACTGGTGTCCCTGTTGGTAACATCTCTAATGCTCTAGTCTGTAGTAGGTCCCCCTCCCCACACAGATGACATGAATATTCTCTATCAGCTAGGAAGTGACCCTCACTGCTTAGACACCTTCCAGTCTGATGCTCAGCCACCTCCTTAAAGTATTTGTGCGCCATACAACGCAAATGGAAGAGATAAAATCTATTCCATACTTTAAAGAATCTCTTATGCTTTTACACAGCCCATTTTCTCTTCTCACACCCCTCCTACTTCTGTGGCTCTGGAGTTGCTGTCCCAACTCACAGATGCCTCAGGAACAACCCACTCAGTTCCAAAACATCCTGCTCTATTAGTAGTGCAATCTATTACTATTGCCATGAATCAAGCAGAGATTTTCCACTCTTCTCTTGTACTTGCTTAAAACAGCTGCATTGTTATCTCCTGATCAGAGGTATAAACTGAACACAGCAGAAGACCAGGCTTGAAAACCACTCTCAAGCCTTAATTTATGTAGAGTGGTCTGCAAGGTCATTTTTTCCAAGCCAAAATTCAATTCCCTGACAGAGAGTAACACATTAGGCTGCTCAAAAATAATGAAATAAGTGTTTTCAAAAAGTCAAAGGCTACTTCAAATGACTATTTTCTCAGCTTGAACTTGACTAATATTGTCTTATTTTTTATAATATTTTATTTAAGAATATAGCATTTGCTTGACATGATGAGAAGATACAGGATGAGGAGATGAAAAAAGATGTACCAATTGAAATACTTCATCCTTATCATGATCATTTGTTACAACTGTGTTAAGCCTGCTGGATTCTACAGATTCAGCCATGTGGAATATTGCCCATGAGACACATACCAACTGAGTGTGCTCATATATTCTTTGAAGGCTCTAGTTTGAAGTGAAGCAATTTCCTTTACCATCCTAAAATACCTCCTGTGCATCTTTATCAAAGTGCTTTTGAGGGATATCAGAAACATTGGAAGGTTTTAAAACCAGTGATATTCAGCACTCCTTTAACAAACCTTCAGTGAGATAGAGAAAGGATGTGGAAATTGAGTTTCTTCATATTGAGTTTCTTCATATTGAGTCAATGGGTTGAATGGTCTAAAGCAATTTGGGAAAGTTAGGAGGTCAGATCTGCTTGAATCACCTGATGAAGCCCATTTGGCTCTGATATTCAGGAACTCAAGGCATCCTCAACTTGTCTTCCAAGTTAGACACTGTACGCAGCCCTTGCTGGCACTGTATGTGTGCCTTCATTGCCTCCTGGCTCCCATGAGCACCAGGCTCCTGCTATTTTTTTTGGCACCTCTTCCCACCAATCAAGTGGAAAATTATTATTCAGAAGTAAAATGCATGTGTGATTCAGTTGGTGGCAGGCCACAAAAGAGTAAACTGATGATATAGAGAGCCATGTTCCACACCTGTAAGTTTTTGTGAATATGGAAATCAGGATGTTTGAATAGCCCTTCCCCAGAACTTTCTATAGGATAGAAACAGAAATGTTGACTTGCTAAACTTAGCAAGATGCAGTCTCATTTCAAAGCTAGAGCATTATAAGTTTGAAGAAGGGCTTGGTTTCTCTTCACCTTACCTGACTGCTTATTCTGCTGCATTTAACAACAAACATGAAAGTCCAGGATATTGCAGCAGTTCTTTAACCTCCTCCTTTGAGAGAAATGTGCTTCAACAATGTTTTCCAAATTTTCTATTGTCACATTATGCCTCTTTCACCTTAGAGGATGCTGATATATTTTAAGTAAGTCAACATATTATGAATTATTTAAAGAAAAATTTCATGATATTTGCATTTAGTAGCAGTCAGTTCTTATTACAGGTTAGAAAAATTTTACTGAAGTCTTTACTCAAGTGTTCTGAGGGTGAGAAAGAATATGATCTCTTCTCCAAGTACGCAGTGAAAATACCACTTTGTTTCAGGCTCTAATCCTGTGAGAAAAAGTTAGATTCTAAACATTTAATACTGGACTCATACATATGTGACACAGGGAATGGATTGTATGAGCACAGCTGAATGATTCTTTCAGCAAAATAAGTTTATTTTGAAGTAGTGATATGATATCATCTACCTTAGTTTTCTGTCTGCAGATAGCAAGGACAGGACAGCTACATTTTGGCAGGAAGGCATTGATACTTAGAAATGCAACCTACATTTGTCTTAGTGCAATTAGGAGGCCCTCAACATTCTGAATGTGAGCACACTTATGAAAAAGACAATAAAAAATATGAAAACATATATGTCTCACTTTAGATCCCTGATAATGCAGTTTTGGCCTTCACTTAGCAGACAGCTTCCAGCAGTTTTAGATGGTATCACCATTTACATTTCAGTTCCTCCACTTAAAATAAAGGCCAACGCCTTTTGGAGTTTCATATTGTAATTTAAAAAAAAAAACAACACCAAGACCCAAGAAACCCAAACCAAGTAACACCTCACTAATAAAAGAATCTACTCAAAATAACACCGCCAACGCAGAAAGGTTTCCTTCCATGATGGTAATTTGTATTTCCATATATGAAGCCAAGTTCTGCTATTTTTAATCAACTGTTAGGAAGCCATACTAGGCATTAAGGAAGCAAGCAAGTACCATGGTTCCATGAGCCAGTTTTTTTTTATTTTAGTGGATCTCTCAAAGCAACACAGAATCTATTTCTCCAGCAGAAATGTCCTTTCAAAAAATGGCCCAAAAAAGGCTGCAACTGTGTGTTAGTCTCTTTGACAAACTTATGCAGCCTCCTGTGAATGTCAAAATATGCTACTTAATTGTGAAATTAAAAAACTACTGAATATTGAACAAGAATTTTGAAAATTCAAAATAAATATTTTGAAGATAATTAAAGCGTGTTAGCAAGTAGCATTATAAATAAATATGTCTAAAATTCCACCTCTCATTTTCTGGGTTTTTTGAAGTCCTCATCTGTGGTAAGTGATGGATCTCTAAGGACTTGTTGGAACTGAGCTATTTATCATCAGTCACATGTGGGGAAACAACAACATACACTGAGCACATGCTGCTCTGTTCTAGTACAGTGAATAGTGTACAAGAACAAAACACACGCTGCTGATGGTGACCCATCTTATTCTGGACACTCATGTAGTCACATGACATATCTATCAGTTCTTAAATAAACTTTCAATACTATATTTATGGAAATAAAAACCTTATTTTGAAAGGGTTTCTCTGGGTTCTGATTCATGTGTGCTTTCCAAAGTTGTAAAAATTTGAACTGTGATTCATCTGAAGGCATTTAAAGACATGAAAGATATTTATCAATTTTTAAAGATGACCCTATAATACCTCTTTATAAAACTAAATTAGATTTCACCATATTACACAGCTCTCATTGGTTTGCATTTTTGTTTATCATATTAAGAATATTTTCCTAGATAGGCCTGGGCTAGAAGAGACCAGAAACTACCAGACCATATTATGACTGTGAGATTTCGACTTTCATCTTATTTCATGCTGTGGGAGACCATTGCCTTAAATCCAAAAATCTTTCATTGTAGTCAATGTGGTGACCATGACAGAAGGGCAGAGATTTCAAGTGGCCTCATTCCTGTAATTCTGTAAGTCGGTATGGACAGCCACTGTGCATGTCTCTGCCTCACTGACCAGATTATTTTCTATGTTATGAGCTACAAACCAAGCTTCAAAGGCCAGTTTAAGCCTCACAGATGCTCAAGATACCATGGCCAAAGTGCTGCATGGGTAGGGTGCATTCCACCACTGCTGTCTAAATCCACAATTTTTGCTCATGTGACACATCAGAATCCTGCAGGGGTTTTCTGTAATATTCCTGTAAATCTTTAACCAATGGAAAAAGCTGTCAAGGAAACAAATTTTTCAGATTGTTGTGTTATCTAGGAAGGTAAATCCATTATATTGAGTGAAGCACACTCAAGGTGGCAACTAGTGCTTTTTCTGCAGCTGTAATTACTGCAAGCAAAAACCCACAAACTGTCCTTTCCGAGAAATTTCTATCCAATTCCAGTACTTACATTAATGTTCTTGGGCTGTGGAATTCAGGACACTTACATGATCCCACTCTTGATTAGTTTTGTGCCTTTGAACAAAACCTCTGTTTCTCTTCTTTCCTCTTCCCCCATTTAATAAAAGAAAATGCAGAATGAGATTTATATGATACTTGCCTCTCTGAATTATGTTGGCTTCTGAAGCTTGATTCTGATGGTAGGAAAATTGAAGAATTGGAATGGTTTGAGTTGGAAGTGACCCGTAAAAGTCCTCTAGTCCAACTCCCTGGCAATCAGCTGGGACGCCTTCAACAAGAGCAGGCTGCTCAGAGCCCAGTCCAGACTGGCCTTGAATGTTTTCAGTGATGAGGCATCCACCACCTCACTGAACAATCTGTACCAGTGTTTCACCACTTTCATCATAAAGATTTATTTCTAATATCTAGTTTGGATTTACCCTATTTTAGCTTAAAACCATTATCTCTACTGCTAAGAAATCCATGAATGGATTTTGAAAATACAGACATCTTTGAGGTCCTGAGAGTGAAACTATCAAATTATTTTATATGCAGCACCAGCATTCTTATTTGGCAAAGACTCAATGTTTAATAGGGTTTGATAGTTTGAATGATATAATCAAATTAAGGCTTGTCATGGGAAAATGCTCAACACAGCAAGAATTCAGTGGAAGTGGGCAATTATTTTGAAAAATTCATTCACCAGTAATCAGTTCCTTATTTGTGCTAGGAAAAAAATGAACAATCAAGCAAACTTGAAGGTCATGGCTTTTAATGCCCACATTCCTTCTACTCTATATGATCCACTGCAACGATGACAAAAAAATATTAAGACCTATTTTTTGGCTCTATAACCAACAGTCTTGATATTTTTATTTGGCATCTCTCTTCTCTTTGGGCTTTATTTTGGTTGTGCTGAACCTCACGCTGTTGAAAAATATTTTCAATATCTTGAAAAAAGAAAAAGCAAAACCAAAACAAATGAAAGTTTCTTGCCAGGTGGATTTTCCCCCTCTTAGTTCCCACAGCTCTGATTTTAAATCAAGAAATATTTCCTGGCAGAAATATTGTAGATTATTCTATTAAACCAATTAAAATTGATGAATGTTGCCCTGTACCACCATTCTCACCACCTTATAGAGGATTTTGCCCTGCTATCATCTATGTCCCTTCTGCAACAACTCTTTGGCTGCAGCATGCTGTGACAGGGTTCAAATCCTCCAGCTTCTCTCCTTCATTCTGTGCTTGGAAACTCATGAAAGTTCACAGCTTTTCCAAAACACACAGCATGCTTTTCACCATGTAGGCTGCCCTGACTCTACAGGAGCCTGTCCCAAACCTATAGTCTTGTGCATAAACCTTTGTTATGGCAACAGCCTTTTGTGAAACTGAAAATGAAGGCCTAAAAGACTTACCTTGAGCCTAATGAACATGCTAATCTGCTTCTAGACTCCAACAGTACAGAGTTTGTTTGTCTAAGCACCACAGAGGTCAAAGTGAAAATTAACTATTCCTTGGAGAACTAAGCCCTAAAATCTTCTCTCTAGAAAAAAGCCACCAGTATCCTGTCTTCGTTAGAGCAGCCATATCAAATGCTCACTTTCCTATCAGCCACTCTGTGACTTCTCAAAAACTGCAGTGGATCAATATTTGTCTTCTGTTGCTGCAGCCTCACAGATCAGTGGCTTCTTCAAGCAAAACAAAACAACAGCTTCAACTGCAGTGAAAGTAAGGCTGGGCCATGGGAAAGTTTAACTACCTGGAAAGCAGACAAACTAAAGTTTTTGAAGCCTATTAATTTCCTGTTAAAAATAAAATAAAATACATTCTATAGCACAACCCTTCCTCCCCACCCCCACTCCCCTCCAACTCTTGCAAGTCTGTGAAACACAGTAAAGGCAGTTGTTCCTCATTCCTGCTCCTGGTGCTCTCTGGCAATTCCCAGAGCTCCCAGCCACTGACCCCTTATCTCCAGGTATTGGCAGCCTCTGGAAGGCTGTCTGATTGCTCTGCATGAGTCTGTCTAATACTACCCAGATTTTTACAATGTACAGGTGGCTCTTTGGGCTTGTGTTAAAGCATAGTGGTAGAAATCAGATTTGAATACGCAGGCAATGAGATTTTACCTGCTTCTGCTTTGGCGTATTCTGCACACAATTCCCAAACAGATGAAAATATCAGGGCTCCCTAAACACAACATTGGATAGCAAAACTGGAGTAGACAGGGTACTTTTAAACCACAGACCCTGAAGACATCTCCTTCCTCCCCATCCCTCCCCACTACAGAGAACCAGACCTGCTGTGAGGAAGAGCTGTGAGAACTGATCAGAGTTTCTGTCTGTCTGCCCATTAAGGGCTGAAGACTCCTATTTATTTCCCTGTTAGAATATCAAATGTTCTCTTTTTCGGTGAAAACCACCAGAAGTTATAACTCTAAATGGCATTATCTCAAAAGAAGACTGCATACTCCCAGATGTATTTGGGTATACCTCCACTCTAAGGAGACTGATACATGCTGGTATCCATGATGGTAGTTTTTTGTCGTCTCAGCAATGAAGAAAGGATAATTCCTATGTAGACTATTTACTTTTGTATATTGGGCTTTAAATGCATTCGTAAATTTATTTCATTATCTGATCTTGGAATAGTATGATAGCATGCTTTAGTCCCCTGAAAACAATTCTAACTTCCTGAAGGACCTTCTAAAGCTGTATACATATATATTTATACAAACAAGGATGTATTTATAGTACTCAAACAAAGTGTCAATAGTTTCAAACAAAGTGCCATCCTTCTATCATAAACCTGGAATCCAATAAAGGCTTTGAAAACTATCTGTACTTGAGATCAGTTAGCAGAGACTATCATAATGGACTTTATGTAGTCTAAGTCAATCTAGTTTTTTAAAACTAGAAAGAAAAGTTATAAAATCTATTCAAGTCAAAGAGATACTGGACAAAAATCGAAGGCTTTGAAAAAATTGTGGAGAATTATTCAGCCTTCATTTTTTTTCAGCCCCTCAGTACAGTGGTTAACCAGTCAATTTTAAAAGCTTGGCGAAGGCCATTATATAGACATGGGACAGTCTGGCTACTTGCAGCTACAGATGTATCAGAAGGTGGCATCTTCTATGCAGAAACCTTATGTTACCACGGTGATGTTTCCAAGATGGGTAAGACTCACTAGCAAAACTTTCTTCAGTCCTTTGGATACTTTTCACCACTCCAAAAAGAAATTCCAAAGTCCTTTGAATACTTGTCACCACTCCAAAAAGAAAGCTTCCATTCTTGCAAAAAGTGTACCTGGTCATTAAGACAGTAGAGATTGTTTTCATCTTTATTTTGATAATAGATTGCAATTTCAACTCAGATACCTTAAACAAAGCACTAGCAAAGATACGCACCCTTGCCTTAGATAATGCAGACAGAGAGAGTAAAAACTTGGTATTTAACCTAAATATAAGCCTGATTTCTTGGTCAAAACAGCTGGATGCTATGTTTAGCAGAAATGTTTATTCATCTTTGTTAGCAACTGAGCAGTTTGACTTACTACCATACTGATAGATGTTACAAATCTAGCAGGAAGGTCTACGAAGTTTGGAATTTGTGTAACTTGGATAAAACCAGCTTACTGGTCCTGAATACAATGCAGTTTCAGAAAAATATGAGTAGCTTGAAAATTTTCAACCAGCAAAATACAACATAAAATATAATTATTCAGTTGAGTGTCTATGTTCTTTATTGAGCATATTTTTTTACATCACGTGGAGACTGAATAATGTCAAACTTCTTTGAGACTGTACTGGCATTGGGTGCAGTAGAGTTAAATTTCTTCATAGTAGCTGGGTTTTGTATTTTTGCTGGAAACAGTGTTGATAATACAGGGATGAATTTGTTATTGCTGAGCAGCACTTGCACAGAGTAAAAGCCTTTTCTGCTCCTCATCCCATCCTGCCCCAGAGGATGCTGAGGGTGCACAAGAAGCTGGGAGGGGACACAACCACGACAGCTGACCCCAACCACCCATAGAGATACTCCATCCATGCAGCATCATACATAGCATATAGAACTGGGGGGAAGAAGGAGGAAGTGGGGGGCACTGAGAATTATTGCATTTATCTACCCAAGTATCTCTTTCATGTGATGGAGTTCTGCTGCCCCGAGGATGGCATAAAACCTGACTGCCCATGGGGAGTGGTGACTGAATCCCTGGTTTTGCTTTTTTTGTGTGTGTGCCTTTTGCTTTACCTACTAAACTGCATCTCAGTCCATGAATGAATTTTCTAGCTTTGCCTTTCTGACTCTCTCTGTTCTTCCAAGAGGGAGAGAGTAAGGAGCTGTAAGGGGCTGATTTGCAGCTGGGGTTAAACCATGACAAGAATTTTGGTTGATGTTGTGACAACAATATATGTATGCTTTTGTCTACATTTTATGTCTGCTCTCTGGTCTAAGTGGCAGACAGAAGGTACCACTAGATCACCATGTGAAAACCACTGCAGTGGAGTGACTGGTCCAGTCCTGGAACTCTAACATCAGCAGCAACTGCAAACATGGGTTTCTATATAAAGCAAGCAGGGTATTTCTAGATAGTTCAATACTACCCCTGTTCCATATGGTACAGGAAAGCAAGAATTCATTTTAAAAAGTGGAAAGGAGGAAATAAACCATACTTGGGTAAATCTGCTTTTAACAGATTAGGGCTATAAGACATTTCCCCTCTCCCATTAATGGAGGTTTTTGCCTCCCTGCGTTCTGTAGGCTCTTTATTTCTCCCATTAGCACTCTGATGTTTCAGCTCTCCTCACCCTTCACATCTCATCAGTCTTAAGTCTCTGTCTATTCTTCACTAGCTTGTCACATGGAGAAATCTACCTACTTCTGCACACAGGTTTGTGTTCTCAGACCAGCTTGGTTTGGTTGATGACTGCAGGGCTGTGCAGTCATCTAAATACCTGAATTCTTGACAGCTCAAATGCCCACCATGCCTGCACACAACATCCCTCTAGTGCATATGCCCTGAGGGCCAGTGAGGTCCACGTGGGTCATGCAACAGGGATCTCACTTACCACATATCAATCACCTGTTCTGGGAGAGCAAAGAGATTATTTTACAGTCTCACAGATTTATATCAAAAAAACTGACAAGAAGAGCTGATGAAAAGGGATGGAAAATTCCACACAAGATTTGTTGATATTTCATTTTAAGCTAATCTTTCAAAATGTAGTAAAAAAGTAATTGCACAGGCACAGTACATATAAACTTTCCAGGCAACTCTAAACAGGCCCTCACAGGATTGGTATTAGTCTTATATATGCAGGAAATATTTCTCTTCTAAGTGTGTTTCTATCTACTTTGCCTATGGGGCTGAATTAAAAATAGATATCAAAGACAGCTTGTTAAGGCAAAATTGATTGCTTCAGCCTTACCACTGAGTGTTCACAAGCAGCAGAATTAACCATTTTTTGTTCTTTTCCCAAAAGAAGCCTTTCAGTTACCTCTCTACTTTCATTCAGCCAGCTAGATAACTCTATAAAAAATAAAATTCCTTCGTGAAGAGACTTCATCTACATCTTGATCTTTGAGGTGAAGCTTTGCAATTACATGAAGGAGCTGAAGAGAGCCACTTTTACAAGACTATAGAAAACTTTCAACTAAATTGTGATGTATAATTTTGTCTGAAAACTTAGGCCACATCTTATCCATTGACAGCACCATTATCTTAAAAGTAATACTGCAGATAACAGAATCAGCCTAATTTTAACAAGAGATTCATACAGAGCAGGGATATAAATGGGTCAGCACTGAACTCTGAATTCTTGCCCTGACCTTGCTTGGTTCTGTCGAAGTATCTGTCAAAGAATATTTTACAATACAATGCAAATAATTGAGATTACTTTAACGTAAACATTTTTCATTTGACCATTATTTCCTCCTATGTCACTCCTTTTTACCTGTCACTTCATCCTGTGGGATGAGGAGCAGAAAAGGCCTTGGCTCTGTGTGAACACTTCCAGCAATAATTAAAATGTCCCTGTATTATCAACACTGTTTCCAGGACAAACACAAAACACAGCCTCATACAACTTTCTATGAAGAAAATTAACTCTACCTCCACCAAAGCCAGTAAATCAGCATTGGCACAGAATCAAAGCATGAAATGTCCTCATAGGTGTAAAGGTATAGTTAGAGTCACTTCAAACCACTGTAATTTTCTACTGTTAAGAGCCCCACAATTCAAGACCTCTGTTTTTAAGTGGATGATATCCAAGTGTCTTCCCATTCAAAAAAACATTCTTCACCAAAGCGTAGAGCACGGCTTCAGCCAGCTTTCCATCATTTTTTTGCTTGTAATTGTTTAAGAAATTATCATCTGGTAAACATTAAGCATCCACTTTTGCTCTTGAAATCAAACCAAATCATCTTGAAGACATTTTCTTGGCTCAAGAATATTTGGGCCACCAAGTGGGTTCTGGGTTAGAAGTGCAGACTGTAAAATGGTGTTTAATTTGACAGGGATGGTAAAGTCCAATGACATTAATCAGTACAGCTCATCAAGCATTTTTCTTGCATTAATTATCTGGCAACAGAGCAACTCTATTACTCAGAATTAAACTAATCCTCTGTTCATTAGGTTTGACTTCAGGCTGAAGTATACACTAATAGTGAAACTTCAGGTCCTTCCTAACCAACCTAGTGATCTTCTGTGATGGAGTAAATACATCAGTGAGCAAGAGAAGGGCTACAAATGTCATTTATTCTGAATTTCTCTAAAGCCTTTAACATGGTCCCACACAACATGCTTTCCTCTGAATTAGAGAGAGATGGCTTCACTGAGTGGATTGTTGGATAAGAAAATGGTTGGAGGGCTGCATCCAGAGGTTAGTGGCCAACAACTCAGAGTCCTGATTGATACCAGTGACAAGTGGTGTCCCTCAGGAGTCCATATTGTGACCAATGTTATTTGATAGCTTTGTTAATGACATAGATGAAGGATTGAGTGCACCCTCAGCAAATTAGCAGATCACACCAAGCTGAGAGGAGCTGTTGAAACACCTGAAGGATGGGATGCCATCCAGAGGGACCTGGACAAACTTGGGAAGTGGGTCCATGGGAATCTGATGAGGTTTAACAAGGCCAAGTGCTGATGCTGCACCTGAGTCAGAGCAACCCCCAGTATCAGCACAGGCTGGGCATGAACAGACTGAGAGCAGCCCTGCCCAGCAGGACTTGGGGGTGCTGTGGGTGAGAGGCTGGACATGCCCCAGCCATGGCACTCCCAGCCCAGAGAGCCAAACGTGTCCTGGGCTGCATCCAGAGCCCCGTGGGCAGCAGGGGAGGGAGGGGATTCTGCCCCTCTGCTCTGTTCTGGTGAGACCCACCTGGAGCTCTGCATCCAGCTCTGGGGTCCCAGCACAGGAGGGACAGGGACCTGCTGGAGCCAGTCCAGAGGAGGGATGACGCACCTCTCCTAGGAAAAGCTAAGAGAATTGGGATTGTTTAGGCTGGAAAACAGAAGGCTTCAGAGTGACCTAATTAGGATCATCCATTACTTGAAGGGAGCTTATAAGAGAGCTGGAGACTACTTACNGGATGCCCCCTCCCTGTTCAGGAATGTTCAGGCCAGATGGAATGGAGTTTGGAACAATCGGGTCTAGTGAAAGGTGTCCCCGCCCACAGCAGGGAGTCTGGAACTATATAATCTTTAAGGTCCCTTTTGACACAGGCCATTATATAATTCTAATTTTATTTTAGAGAGACTTTTGTGGTTATTATCTGGAACAAATGAAAAGGTACTGTGGAAACATATATGTACAATTACTGCCAGTAGTTTATTCTCTCACACTTTCCCTATAGTGCGACTAGGGGTAATAGAAAGAACATTCATTTTGGATATGCTGTCCAGGATTTTCTCTTATCCTTTTAGAGACTTATAAAAAAAAAAAAAAAAAAAAATCTGTTTTCAGACAGGTTCTATAATGCTTGTATCACTACAAAAGTACTTTTAAACATCCTTATATATGCTCAATTATATATGTATACATGTGTTTGTATGTACATCCTGAACAGACTTCCATGGTATCTATACATCTAGGAACGAACGATATATTAGAAAAACAAATCATTTGTTTGGCCATTTTCCATTGTAAGTACCATGCTATTTAAAGCACAAGCAGCTGGAATTGTTTAAAAGATGCATAATATTTCACAGGTACTGTGGCCTCCAGCAAGATATCAATCAATTGCAGGATAATAAAACTGCATGTGTCACAACAGGCAGTTCTTCATTTGAATGTCTTTGAAACAAGATCCAAAACTCCACTACTGGTTTAGTGGTTGCAATTCGTAACCTGACAAGGCAGTTGAAAACAATCTCTCAAAGAGCAGTGATTAGTACCTGCTCTCCATTTATCATCGCATTTTCAAGGTCATTCAAATATTTACAACCGTGCTTTTATTATTTCTTAAAGTGAAAATCAATCTCCAAAGATATCCCCCACACACAGAGTGTTCTCTGTGATGGAAAAAGGAGAGGAAATGAAATATGCAAAGGTGAACTAAGAAAGGTTTCTATACTTGACACATTTTTTGTCTGTGAGCATGTGAAATCTATTGCAAGGTTGTTGGGGTTTTTGCTTTACATGAGTACTCTTGTTTCAAAATGAAAAAATGTTTTGGGAGTGCAAGTTTCCTCAGACTCCCCTATATAGTATTTAGAAATAATTTGGTTTTTTCAGTAGGACTATGTTTTAATGAAAATAAACACTAATAACCCTACATCAAATTTCTCTTGCAATAGTTTTACTCACTGCACAGCTACAATGAAAGCTTTATGTAGAAAGGTCACCAGAAAAAAATATTACCCTCACCACACAGAAAATGGTCAGGGGCTCTCTGGGCAGGTTCACTGAAGGATATATATGAAGAAGAAGAAAAGGTGTCAGAAGGCTCATTAAAAGAGGAAGGAGTCAGAACCCCCTCAGAGCCCTTATCAGTGTCCAGCAGGCATCAAGGTTTTATCAGTATTACCCCTCTTTGAAGTCAGATGCCTTGTGCTTCTCAGGGTGAAGTTTTTAGCTATTGCAACTGAACCTGATGGCTTCCTACCCCCAGCAGCAGAAAGCTCCTTTTCTTACTCTTTACCCCCTAGTTCAAACCAAATGTTCCTAGTCCCTCCCTGGCACCCATCCTTCCCCTGATCAGCCCCTGTGGTGATGCAGATCAGCTTGCTAATGTGAGAGAAAGATAATCCAATGAAGAGGGTAAAGTCTTTTCTCCTGAGTTAGACAAATAAATCAGCTTACAGAGTGGCAACCACATGCTAAAATCCGTGCAAACACAAGGATGGGGCTGAACAACAGGGAATCGAAACAGGGGAGGGCTTTTTCCTTCTAGCAGCCATGAGATACGGGGCTGGCCCAACAAGTCAGCTAACACCTAATCATCCCAATGCCATATTTCAATAAGCACAGACCAAGGCACATAAACGTCATATACCACTTCCTCTACCATGAGCTAAAAATCACACTCCAGGTTAAAAAATAAATATGTTTTTAAATCATCCATTCTTTTATTGGCCTTCTGAGAATGTGCTTTACATTCCACCAGTTGCTGGGATTTTTGGTTGGTTTTTATTTTGGTTGTTTGTTTGTTTTTTTGTTTTTTTTTTTTAACATCAGGAATGAGGTAATAGAAATAAAACAAAACAAAAGCAAGTTTTTCACAAGTCTTGAGAAACCAGATATTTTGCTGACTTTTCTTTTTTTTCTTTTTTTCGGATCAAGTTAAGTATCATGAGACCAGTGATAAAATTCATAGCTTGCAAGAATTCTCTTTCTGCTCTATGTTGTTTTACAGTGGATGAAGCAAGACAAATGTGGGTTTTTTGGGGCTGCCCTTACCCAATTACATCAGGCTAAAGAAAGTTTTATCTCCTTTTATCATCGTTTTTCCAAGACAGATGCTTCTATAGAAAGAAGTTTAGAGGAGCAGGAATAGGGGTTTGTTTTTTTCCTCTTTCTGGCTTTTAATTTTTTCTCTCTTCTACACAGCCAGTGTCATACAAGTCACATTATCATACAAATCCATATCAATATACGATTATGATGAGTATACAGTGGAATTGCTCCTGATTTATAGCAAACAAATGAAAATTAATTCTTTATCTTTCAGGGGACATTAAATACCAGTATGTTTTCCTTTTTAGATAATTTCTTTGCATAGCATAACCTCCAGATGGTGGATGACTGTTTGCAAGGGTAAACTCATGTTAGACCTCAGCCCTAGTTTTTAATTACATCTTTGAACACAGTGTATTGAAGTGGAGGAAATGACTTAAAGCTAAAAGTCATTTATTGAATGAAGCATTTAGTACGAGACTGCAGACAATTACAGGAATGTCTGCTGCTGGACTGAAGCACAGAATTGCTCCATTAGCTCAGTGACAGAGAGATGGTCTGAGAAGAACGACAGCAGCAGTTGTCTCTCACAGCACAATTCTTTTCTTTCTCTAGTAAGATATCAAGCACAATTTAAGTGTGCTGCCAATGACTTTTACGCCAGTGAACCCTTGGTACCAGAAGTTAAGAAACTATGGCACTGAACACGACACATTTTGCATTATAATTTGCTAAGCATAAAATGCATTTCAGAGCCAAGGGTTTAATAACCTTGGAGTTTCTAGGATAATTTTCATGTAGACACTCAGATAGCAAAATTTAAGTTCATCATCTTTTGTATGGTTTTCTGCACGTGAAATCAAGTTTTTAAATTATAAAAATTAATGTATTTTAATTTTTCTATTTGTAATTATTTGAGCACCTCTAGTTCACAAAATTTGAGGCTTATGCAATGTTGAGGTTAAGGAATGCAAGATAGGAAGGGATATGTGCAGCTGCAGACAGTAATATCATGCTACCTTTTTCATACAGTTGCTAAAACTTCACTTCAAAACTGATAAATAAATATTTTCCACTCCTTTTTGGGAGGCTATTTTGGATATAACATCTAAAATCACATTTATTTCCTGGCCACATTAATTCATATGCAGTTCACAAGTTGCATAATTTAAGACTTAAGGTTTGGTTACCTAATTTCTTTTTATAGATAGTGAAGATACAGAAGTACACGCACAAAGCAAATTTCAATAGTCCTAGTAAAAAAAGTTTAAAGAACCAGGGGAAGCCCTTAAATAACAAAATATGCACTCAAAGAATCAATACACACAGTAAATACAGGGCATTAAGACAAACTGTCAACAATTCAGTCATGAATTTCATTTTTTTTTCCAGCTATTTGTAGCACTTTCAAGAATGACTGAGTCAAGCTAATCTTAATTATTAGGTGAACCTCTATAAATTAGCATAAAGATGAGCAAATTTGATTTCTTAAAGAAAAGTATAGTTTTGAAAGCATTTCGATATACCTACATAATGTTTATATGGGTAGTAGATACATTTGTGGGGATGGGTGTTCCTAACAGAGCAGATGTCATCCAAATCTTTTTGAATGCCAGAGGGAGCAGGATGGCTCTGGAGTTTTAGGTGTCCTTCCCCCTGAGCAGCTCACACAGCACGTTTTCCCCTGTGGGACCCAGGCAAGGTGCTTCGTCCAGCCCACGGGAAAGGCCTTTGAGCTGATGGGACCAAGGCCAAGCTTCTCAAGGTTGTCTTCTGTTCCAGAAGAAATTGGGAAAGAGAGGATTAAGAATTTGTTTACCACAATGAACTGGAAGCAGTATATCACTCCCTCCTTCAGCAGTGATTGAGGGGCTCTGCTGACCTTGCCATGCACACACAGAGCACGGCTGATCCCATCAGGCCTGCGGCCACACTCCCAGGGCATTGCGCAGGCAAGCACAACGGGGTCACCGCTCTGCTCCTTCCCCAGGGACACAGCTGCTGATCCCTTCCTTTTCTTTTCAACATCAGGCTTCTCTCTCTGCTGCCCAGGAAAGGGTAAATCCTTTTTTTCAGTAGTTCATAGATATCCTGGGTTGGAAGGGACCCAAAAGGACCATTGAAGCCCAAGCAACCTGGGCTCAAAGTCAAGGTGGGTAAGATTTCACCACTTCATTTTTCTCTCTTGGTAAGACATTGAGAGGAGCACTTTTTTCCAATGTCCCTTCTCAGGGAGCGTCAAGGGTTACAGGTTCTCTGCTTTTTCATCATTGTGTGTTTGAGAGGAGGAGATGAGATGATAAGCAGCGATGATAATCAGGGGTGATAGGCAGGGATGTAGAACTTCACACAGTGCTATAAAAGAAAAAGGCAAACAAAAAAATCACACTGATGAAAAAAAATGTGAAGACTTTCTGGGTTTTGTTGGGTTTTTTTCCATTGTTCCCTTATAAAATGATCCAGTTTGCCCAGCTCTGCTTGTGTCTTTGCCTTTTAGAGACTATTTGCAGAGAAAATAGAGATGGAATTTCTGTTTTAAAAGATCATAAATTGGTTAATTATAAAAGCTGCCATTTGAGCAAAGGAACTCCACTTTCCAAAGTGATTTTATAATACTTACCTATTTCAAACATCAATTTTAAGCTGCCATTAAAATATATACTTGGAAAAAAAAGCACCACAACAACAACAACAAAACCAAATCAGGACTGAACCTTTAATTTATATATGTTTTCTAATTAGATATGTCCACTTTGTACTGCAGACAAGATGGTGATAATTCTGGTGGGAAAAAAACACAGAGCAGCAGCAAAAGTCTGGTCAGCAGAGAAATGCATTACAGCAAAGAAACCAACATTTCCCTGTACTAGGGGCTAAGCAGGGTACCTTCCACATACTGGTGCTTGTAGCCTTCCTCCTGCTGACTCCAGGTCAGGAAATTTGACACAATTCCTTCCCTGACTCTCTGGAAACTAGAGAGAGCCCTTAAGCATCAGCCAGCTTTTCCACCTGTCAGTTTAACAAACATGATCGGAACTGTCCCTAGAACATTGATCACTTTATCTCCACATAATATATCTCTAACAGATTTGAGAATTACTTTCTCATAGAAGTCACTGTATGTCTGTGTCACACACTGTAACAATCCTGTTCCATATCCCAGAGGATAATAAGACTATTACAATATATTAAAATTTGGAAAGTTTTACCTGCCACTGCTTTGTGCCATGTGAATATGATTCTAAGATTTATTTTAAAATCATAAAGGCTCACAACTTCCATCATAAAAAGTAAATGCTGAGTTCCTGACATAAAATACCCCCATGGTTCCAGAAACAATTAGAGGCTTAAGAAAATCCACACTTAACATCAATAGCCTAGTGAGTGTGGGACACACTCTGGAGTGATTCACAGAATAAATATTTCTGAGGCACCTTTCATCACTCATTCCTTCTGGCAAGCTCTGGGTCACTTCTCTGTCTCCGTTTATCTGACTACACCATGGCCAAGACAGTCTGCAACTCTGATGAAAATTATTGAGGACAGTTTCAATTGTCAGCAAGTGCACTTGGCACATCCTGGAGAAATCAAACTACACAAAACCTTCTGCAGTGACCTTGCAGTCCAACTGAGGTGCAAGTCCAGTCTATCAACATACAGAGAACACAGTAAACTTGAATACACCAGGCACAATGCAGGAGCCACACAGTGGCCTGTGCTTTTTGCTATGATCTATGCAAAAATTAGTTAAGGAAGCTGCATGACACATGACCCAGGATTATTAAAAGTAATTTAAAAAATACAGAAAAACCTACTTCTTCCTATGCCAAGCCCCTCAGCACGTCCCATTCTTCACCTTCAGCCAGGCAGCTCTGTAATAGGTTGGAGTGCCTGCAACCAGCCCTGTCAACAGCCCTGTAGATTTCATGACTGTAACAAGGTGAAAAAGGGATGGAATGCAGTTTTTTTCCATCCTACTCAGTTTTTACATAAAACTAAAATGTGGATTGCTTTATACCCATGCAGATAAAACTAGAATCACTCTGAGATAATTTCTTTCCCTGGTGTCATATTAAAAAAAAAAAATCATTTTGCATGTACTTCTAAGAAGACTTTGACCTTACTCCAGCATGCTTGGTATTGATATCTGAGCAAACTTTCGTGTGACAGATATAAATGTGGTTAATGAGATTTTAAAACGTTTCCAAGTAATTCATTTAATTACATTACACTGGGTTAAAGTGACCTTTAAAGGCCACTCCCTAGAGATCCTTTACAATTACTTGGGAGCTATCTACTATTTTAAAAAGAAATACCCTACCACTGAACAACAAGGAAAAATTGTCCTCGCCCCCTTGTTTGATGAGCATCATAGCTGGTTTCAGACTCTTGCATCCACTGTTGAAGGGAGAAAGCAAAGAGAGAGTTTTCTATAGGTTTCCATTATTGGAGAACAAAAAGTTCAATATCTATATCTGCAGACAGACTTGGGAGTCTTTACTCTCATTAACATTTATAAACATCTTTACTCCTAGCCTTAGAGACTAAAATTTTCAAAATTACTGATCAAGCAGGATCAACTGCTTGCTTACACAACTATGTTAAACTTTGCTTTTTAATTTATGTTCAAGAGTGGGACCAAAGTTAATGGAACCCTCAGCAACTTGCAGGCATGACAGAGGACAGATCTGCTACAGTCCCATTCTTTTCAGAAATACTGTCACCCACACTCATGGAGATTATCTAGCTGCTCTGTCAACCTGTATTGCAGGATACAGGAGAAAACATATGAGAAATAACACAATCAGAGAGATAATTATTTAGTTTGTCCTTTCATATGGTAAGAAAGGTTCAAGGGGGTTGCCCCAAACACCGTAAGTATATACTACTAAACAAGAGAGGACCAAGAAACAAGTGCTGTACGGTCCGTCCTGCTGGTTATCTTAGCAACAGAATTTTGGCCCATGCCAACTAGCACTTACCAAGAGAAAGCTCAGGAAAGGTTTGGAGGGCATCTAAAGGGGAATGTTCCCAGTACATGGTGTGGACAAGACTGAGGCAGGTGGCTGTTCCTCTAAAACAGTCCCTGAATATGATGAGGGGGACTGTGATGAATCGAGGGACGTCAGGTTTCCTCGCTGATCTGCCTTGCCTCGGACTGCAATAAAGGTACATGGCAGTCTGGGCTCCTTTGGCTCTGATGCAGACAAACATAATTGAATACTGCATAACCTTTAGAAATAATCTACTTGAAGTGACGAAGTTATCCATGGGGAATTATTCTTCTCTCCAAGGTATCTGTTTTATTAAATACAATTAGTGGCAATGCTTCAGCACTTCCTTTCTACCACTTTTCTACACATCTTTAATCAGCTGAACTTGAGACTTGTAGACTAATAGATTGTGCACTACTAGTGCACAGTGAATATGTCCAAGTAATTGAGCTATTGATTAGGTTATTTGTCTTTCTTCTCTAGTCGGTAAATGAGCAGATTCAAGCTTTTTATGGCAGCATCTTTCATTAGCCTTATTTGGATCCTTCTACATCAGGACTGAATTTAATATGCAAAAATATATCATCTGTGCTTGATTATCAGTTGACTCCAGCTGAATTTCCTTGTTGTGTTTATTCTTTCCACGTGTGTTTTCTGCATGTCCTTCTCTTAGCAATTTCATAAGCATGCACTACTGAACAATTTGTGTAGATCTTCATTATCCTAATTTACTGCAAATGGGGTACTTTAAGTGGCTAATAGAATCAAGTTTTTCATAGATGTTTCATTCAACCAGATATACTTCATTAAAAAGAGCAGGGATGACCAAGCTGAAGAGTTTAGGTCCTCTCAAAAATGCATGATAACACACACAAAAAAATGGAGACTATCAGGCCAAACAAATGGATCAGGAGAGGCTCCATCATTGGAGCCAAAAAAAAAATAAATGTGACTAAAAAAAATAAATGTGACAGTATTTGCCTTACCAGAGAAAAGATATTAACCCTTCAGTAAAGTCAATTAAATAGCTCATAAAATTATTCATCTACCAAAGGGAAGTTTGGTTTAAATAATTTCTGTTAGTCTAGATATTTTCTGGTCTACTGGCCATCTCGTGTGCTCTGTATCAGAGGTCTTGAATGTCTCCTCATCTCAACATGCTCTGATCCTTTGCTCTTTTTGTAATTCATACCTGTTGCTTGGTGTTCCATACAGCACCTTCAGGGAGTTGCTCCTCTGCCTGTGGTAAAGGGAACTTTTTGGAGGAACAAGTTATTAACCAATTTTAATCTAAAGCCAAAGGAAAAATAAAAAAAAAAAAGAAAAGAAAAGAACAAAAAGGTACTGGAAATACACAGTGAAATTTGCAGCAAGCCATTATTTTTGGAAATGGCCACCCATTTTCCAATAAATGATACAATTTCTAGAAAAAAAAAATTCATTTCTGTAGTACAAGAGTCTACTTTACTTTGAGGTAGATGTAAATTAATTCTCCTGTCCTGGAAAACATTTCCATCCTGTATCTCCTGTGCCATTTTTCCTTCTGAGTGGCCAAAGGAAGACCTCTGGAATATTTTCATGGTCATCCCAGGAAGTCCAGTCAAACAAGGCACCTGTTCTCTTGGACAATAACCTAGCCATGAGTGCCCTCATCTGGCACAGAAAGAATGAGGGCATGGCTTTGCCTTTATCCCATGTGCCAGAGTTCTGAAGAACCACATAAAGCAGGCCACAGCAGGTCAGCTATGCCTACCAGAGCTGTTCATTAACTATTCACTAAGAGACAGAATGTTTCAATATGCCAAAGGTCAATTTTCCTGCAACACTGGGTAACCAGATCTCTGTATTAAGAAATACTTGATAATTCAAATGCTGAAAAGAACAAAGAAAATGCTCTTACAATTGCATAGTTGCTGGAAATATCATGTCTGCACTGTCCATGTCAGATATAAAACCAGATTGAACTTCTACCACTGCCAACCTAAATTAATGTTGCAAGTGCTGCCCAGCAATGTGTACCAGGCACAGCAGCTTTGACCAGAGATGCCTCCAGAGATCTGAGAGTTTTTAGAGAAGTTTAAGCACCATTTTGATGCCTTGTCATCCTTTGAAAACCAACACATTTTATCACAAATTTACCAAGTAACTCAGCTTAGCTAGAATTCCTGCATCCAGCAGCAGAGAACTAGGAAGGCAGTCTCCCCTTCCAAAAGAGACAAATTGAAATTTCCTTGGCATCTACAGGGCAAACTGAATTTTGCTTTCTTTTCAGGAACTACACCAAAGACCATTCTCACTGGGATAATCAAACTTTTCTCTTAAACTAGACTTACTCTGATGTCAACCTATTGGCTACCAAGAGGATATTCTTGCTTTAGGACTGATATAATGTGAATATCTGGCATAGCCAGACTGTTAAGTAAAGCTGGGAATAGATTTAAAATAAGAGATGATAAATTTTACAGAATAGATGTGCACAATCCATCCCTCTTCCTTTACCTATCCATGCACATTCTGAATGCTTTCATCTGCTCAAAGCAGGTGATTTTCAGAAGAGGACTTGCATGGCTTCTCAACATAAATTCTCAAAGAGGAAAAGAGATACCACTAAACCCACCAAATTTTAGCATATTTGGTAATTATGTATCTGTTAGAATAAACAGAATAAAAATACCCCAAATACTGCCCATCATACAATCTACTCTGTCGAAAATATGTCTGAGCTTCTGGCAAAAAAAATTAACAAGACTCTCAGTCAGCTATTAACATTTTCCCCAGATCAATCCCTAACAGGGTTTTTTGCCTGGACATGGGGCTACAGCAACATTTACTGATGTATTTCAGAGTTTCTTACCTGTTCGGGTCACACCATGCAAAAAGATCATAAACACCATTCCTGGACAAAAATCGCCTTCAAGGTTTTATTACAATCTTGTGTAAGGAAATGTGGTTGCTTAGATCACCACACAACTTTAACCTTCCTCATTGTCACAGCATGAATTACATGAGTGTTAATATTGGCTCTGACATGCTTCTTATTTTTTTTCTAAGCGTCAATATAGAGTGTGGAAAATGCAAAAAATTCTGCTTCAAAGAAAGCCTCACCAGTATAAAAAGACCCAGAGAGGACCCTCTCTTGGGTCTAGATAGAGATATACAGCCTGCTTGACTTCTAAGGTTTCATACTACCGGCGATTTTTAAAATACCTTTCGTTTGCCTAAAAATCACCCCCAAAATAAAACAAACAAACAAACAAAACCAAATAATCAAAAACCTGCCAGAAACCTGTGTGATTGTATTTGCTGCATACAAAGCCATAAAGAGAGCTGACATTAAGTGACTAGATACAGCAAAATTGGAAACCTTCAAGGAGTAGAAATTCAAAACCACCTTCTAACACTCCACAGAAAGGCAGGAAGGGGAAACATGATGTCTCCTTCCTTAGTTTGTGTGCTGGGGCTTTTTCTTCTGGGCAGGAATGATCTGGCATCACACCAGTGTAAACATCTGCTTTTAAAATGTCAAGTTTATACCTTCAAAAAAACCCACTTTTACAAAATCATAAGGGTGATCCCCATGTCACTGAGAACTGCAGATGTCACCAGGCAGGCTTAGGCAAAATGATTGTATTAAGCATCACTAAGAGCAAGCTCTGAGGCTGTGACAGGGCAGTAAAGGGTCCCAGGAGCAAACACAAAACCTTTGTCAAAATGATGTTGCAGCCGACACACTCATCGCCATCTCTCCACTGGCTTAATCAGCTCAGCAGTGTTGTCATACTCTGTCTCCAAACTGCTTCCCATTTCCAGCTTGGGCCATTTCCACCACCTCATATATCTCTGCTGAGTTATGGAGAGGCCCTCCGTGCTGTTCCAGCAGGGAAAGCAAACTGAGAAGACAGGGAATTATCCCATGAGCAACCAAGGGTCAAATTCTTCCTAAATTGTTTACAGTCAGCTAACATCAGGGATACATCTGTCACTCTTTCCATCCAAATTGTTTTTTATAGTGTTGCTGACAAGCACGTCTAGCTGTTACATAATGAATGGTCTTTTCCATCATTAAAAAGCAAATTCAAAAAACACAGCAAAGTTTTTTCTGGATGTGTTGTTACACAAGCACGCAGCTTGTTTTTCAAAAGTGAAGAGATAAACTAGTTTACTCCTTATATGCTTTTTGAAGTCGCATGTTTATCACGATAAGACTATTTAAAAGAAGGAAAAGTTTGCAATATTTTGAAAAGTGCAGAGCCTGCCGATGAGGCGGATAATTTTTTAAACATAAGTTTGCCTAGGCACAGGCTGCCGTTACCAGAGAACGCAAAACAAACTCCAAACAGAAAAGCACATCTAGTTAGCAAAATGCATTATTAATAGGAACAGCACCGGAATAGCAGGCAAAACCATGTGTAACGGAGGCTGTCGCATGGGAAGTCACAGCAGTTCCCACCAGAGTGATCTTCTGTTTTAAAGGATTATATCAATACAGCAGTCAAATGCAGTTTTGAAAAGAATTAGGATGATCTAATATTAGAATATTAGTTGTTTGCATTGCAGGGTATGCGTAACCAGACAAATGGAGACAGATGAAAGTTTATTCTCCTGTGTTCTAAATTGGATAGTTGTGGTCCAGGTCTGTTCTGTTCTGCCAGGTCTGGTCCAAATGATGCACAGCCACATTACCACCAGCCCTTCTCCAAGTAACAAAACCCACTCATTTGCATGTCACTTCAAAGAACATTGCTTAATGTAAGGAGGTAGATCTGAGGCACATCTTGGCCCATCTCGATTGAAAGCATCACTTTCAAGTGTTCCTCTTGCTTGGTATACATGCTCTGAATAGTTGTGCCTTTGACTTTGAGAAATTACAGTTACCTTTGCATTCACATCTTTCAAGTCTTCAGTATAGTCAATGCAAACTAGATCCCAAAACCACAGTAATCTATTGCAGATTTGTTTTATTCCTTTCCTTGAAACTACTCATCTTCCATAGCAATCATGGTCAGTAAAAATAATACTCCCTAAGCTGCTGCTCTAGCCCACTACTATTCACCTGAAATACATGCAAGGTATTACTTTAATGATGAGGTTATCAGTGAAAGTAGGAACATGGCTGCAAAGAGACCTTCTGAGGAACACCTCTGATCTGTAGTGGAATTTTTTTCTCTCCAAAAATGTGCCACTGTTTCTGTCTTTCTGATTTTCCTGGTTGGCATTATTCAGGGCTGATTTTCCAGCAGTTTCACCAGACTATCCTGTCTTTGGTGCCTTTTCACAATTGATGCATAATTTTTCAGTTATTTCAAATGCTTTCCTTTTTCATTTAATCTCCCTGAATTAGTAAATATTTTGTTTTGACTAAACCCAAATTTCTACTCCGAACTGATATACACGTCTTTTTCTTAATTGCAGCATTTCCCAAGACATGGGGTATTAGCACTTCATTTTCTTCACTGTGCATTCTGCTGTTCTTCAACATTCCTCCATCTCATGACAAATCCTCCTTTACTCAATATTCTCCTTCCTGTATTTATTGCCTTCAGTGAAGTTTATAGAAGCAATCTGCCTGCTTCCACCATTTCTTTCACAACTCTTGTTTTCTGTGCCAGACTCAGTGCAGGATGACTGGTTTCTGAGCAGCATTCTTCACTGACTCCTTAATTTTTTACCATATGCCAGAAGTTTTGCCTGAGAGCAGGAACTCCTGGAGGAATTCTGGTTAACTGGAATAAAACAAGTGTGGAGTTACAGAACTGAACAGTAAAATACTTTCTGTGGAAGGAAAAAGGTTGTTAACATACCCCTGTTAAAGACAATGTGGATCTACACAACATGACAATTCATCTTTCATTTATTAGATTGAAGGATTCCAGGATTATAAGGAAAATAATTACATTTCAATAACCATGAACAGACTTTCTCGTCAGTATCACTACATAAGCACAGTGAGAACTATTTGCTTTCTTCTTTCTATTATTCTGGACTACCTACCAGAGTTGAGTGCATGCTTAGTTTTTAGCTCATGTTCTGAATAACCTCACAATACAGACGAGAGATGATTTCCCAGCCATTCCACATTCCTAGCGAAATACTCCATATAACGGAAGTCACGGACCCTCTCTGTGGAACAGCTAAATCACCCTCTGTCTGTACAATCATGATTCACCTTTTCTTGCGTTTCCTCAGCGCACAAGTATTCTGGTCCCCACGCCGAGGGCGCGGAACAGGCAGAGTTTGCTCCAGCTCTCACGTAAAAGGAACTGCCCAGGACAGCTCATGAGTGATTGTGGAGTGGAATCACCTCTGGGAACCTGCACAGTGAAGAGGGGGACTCACCATGGTGTGGTCAGGGGGTTGACAAGCCTTCCCACCAACACTCCTATTCTTCCTGACTACTACAGCAAATCTTCAGGGCTTTGTCACTGAGGCTGTTTAAGTAATTAAGATACGGGCGGATGTATTTTGAATATATCCGGAAAACTATATCCAGAAACTGGACCCATTCCAAGCCCATCTTCGTAAACCAGGGGTTAAGAAGATATGCCAAAGAAGCACTTAAACACCCCATGAGTGACAGATACAGATTAGATAGAGCTAGATAGAGATGATGTTTTTTCCTCATAATTATATAGCAGGATTTCAAATATGTCTCCCTTAAATATTTTTCATAAAGCACAATGTAATGCCTTGCCCAGAGACAATGAATATGCAGCTTAGATCGCTAACAGAAAAATCCACATTGTGGCTGAAAGGTGACTAGGTATTTCAGGATCACCCCAGTTTTTCAATTCAGCAAGACAAATGGTACAGTGGGGAAATTCATATGTTGTTTACACTGAAAAGAGCACATCTCTTTGTCTGAGAAGAACCACTGCAAATATATGATTGTCAAGAAAAACCTGTTCAAAATGGGCAAAGAGATATATTTTCATTCTTTTAAACTTTTTGTATCTATCATATCAGGTATCCAGGTATCCAGCATCTATACTTTTAGAACAAGGCAATGTGACATTATTTAAAAAAAAATAGACATTTTCACTTTTATGGCTATGATTTTATACTCATAGAAATTCAAATAAGACCATTAATGAAAATATTTCCTCTTTTTAAGCATGCTTTGCTTAATTGAACTCACTGGCATTAAGTCCTCTTCTGTAAAGGAATATTATTCATATAGGCACAATAGCAGCACTGCAAAAAGCAATTGCAGTCACAAACCTCAGTTTCTTCTATTTTCTGTTGGTGTGTCACCCTAAATCAAGTAGACATAAAGCACTGACCACTTTTCCCTTCTCCCTCAAAATAAATTGGCTCAGTACAACAAAGCATCCATATAGACAGACCATAAAATGTTTAGGTTGAAGAAATCCTTGTGAAGTTAAAAAGTGCACAGCTCTGCCACTGGGGCAATATTACCCTGTGTGTTGATGCAGGCTGGGAAGTATCAACTCCACTCAAAACAAGATGGGGCCTGAGCAAAACCTTAACCAGACTGCAACTTTTCTAAAGAAAGGAAAATAAAAACCTTGCTGGCTATGTCACCTCAGTGAGGTCGCTGCACTTCTTGTGCAGGTGATAGAACAGCAAGCGTCTACACAAAGGTTTCTTCACAGTTTTACCTCCCACAGTAATTATATGGAATGTCTTTATTTTATAGGGTCCTTCTGCTTAGGGTTAATGAGTTTTTAATATCAATCTCTATGACAGAAAGACTGAACCAAGTATTTTTCCCTTCATTATTGTGACTAATGAAAGATATCATGGCAGAGTTTCAGCTTTGCAGGGGCTCTCAAACTTCCTTCTGTTAAATGTATTAGTAACTCTACTTATTTCTCTGATTCATCCTTATCTTCCACACATATTAATATTCTCATACCTTTGAAAAAAGCAAGGCTTAGAAAACCTTTCATTTTTGGTAAGCACTTCTGATTCAAAGAAAATTTTTGTCTTGGAAAAACATCTAGATTGATAATATCTTTGTATTTGACACGTTTTTCTATTAGTCTGAAGATTTTCTGTTAGTCTGAAGTATTTCTATCATGACAGAAAATAAAGCAAAACTCCATTACTGCAAACCAAATTGTGAGGTCCTTTCTTAATTGTTACCTGACAAGGAGTATGATTAAGTATAAATTCACAACAATCCTTGTGAATTTAAAAGTTATATTTATTTAAATGATAGAGTGTAAGTTATTGCATAAGCTATTTTTAAAGTACAACACTGCATTTTATCTGTTTGCGTTTTATCTGTGGATGATATGCACATAACAGTGTGGCAGAAGGTCAGGTCCATGTGATTATACTATTTACTTTTTACTGTTGATACTCAGTGATACAGATGGTGCAAAGAATCAACTTCTATTGCTTTGCAAAACTGAAAAAAATAAAATGGAATTTAGTTCCCATTGCAACTATCTTATGGTATCCATTTATTTTTGTTGTGCTTTTGCTGTCCCAAGTCAGTGATTAATGTGTTCCTTGAGAGAAATATGCTTTAATAGTATTTTCTTAATCTTTCTTTAAATAAAAGGGGGTATTGAGACTGAAATATAACTAATCCTTGATATGCATTTGAGATAGTGTCTGTTGACAGTTTATGATCTCCAGTGCATAACAGAGAATTAAATGGTTGTCTTGTCTTTTCATTTTTTCTTTCTAGCCCAGATGAACTTGAAAAAGTAAGGTTGTACATACAGTCCATGTCCAGTAAGCATACAATTAAAAATACAGTAAGAACTACAAATTCAGTAACAATGCAGTAGAATGCATCACCAATTTACATCCATGCACAGGTCTCCCTTTGATCTTCAGAGCACTTTGGTAACATTGCCTGTCCTACACAGAAATACCCACTTAATAACTTAGTCCCAAGATACAGTCCAAGACTTGAGCTAGGACACACCATGAATGACGGATCAGGTATGTAGAGTTAGAAGACACCTTAACTCGTTTTCCCCAAATTTATTCCACTTCATGCATATGAGTTTGGCCATTGCTCTTACACTTGTAGACTTACCACTTGGTCTTACACTTACATGTGAGTTTGAGCCCTGGCCATATGAGTTTGAGGAACATTACCCACACAGCTTTCTGGGATTTGAATTTGTTGGCATGTCATATTTTCTTACCTTGGGTATAGCCTTGCATAAACCACCAAATGGAATTTTAATGGAGTCCATGTCCACAAGATGTGATTTCTTATGGGGGTGTCTCCTTTAATACAGTATCTTCAACAACCAGTCCAAATTCTGAAGTTAAACTTGTTTCAGCAATACAGCCACTGGCTCACAAAAGAACTTCTGTTCAGTGGTGGCACATTTAGCATATCCATACACGCTTTGGCATTTACCCAGTTTCCAGCATCACAGCACAAACAGTGGGTGTAGCATCACCAGAGAACTGCTGGGGATTTGAATGGAGACAGAAGCTTTAAAGGAAGTGGTTCATGGAGGGGAAAAAAAGGAACCAGTGCTCTGCGCAGTTGGTTTCCCAGCTGTGGACCAGGCCAGGTACCTCCTAACTTCATCTTAATAATCCTTCTCACTTGTAATAACACTTCTGCAGTGTGCTGGGCCCAGAAGCAGCCAGAGAGACGCAGGGTGGCTCAGTCACAGAGCTGGGGATGAGCCCTCTGGTGGGAAGGTAGCAGCCAGTGGAGGAACTGTTTGGACGTGCTGCTTTATGCCAGCTACCAGAGAGATTCCCACTTTGATGTCAGTCTCAGGAGTTTGGAGGTCAGCCCAAAGGTAAGAGCTGAAAACAACACACTATCCAGACTTGCTGAACATGGCAGCCAGTGAATGAATTCTTTTCTCTGCTAACATTTGTGAAACCCTCTTCTCCTCCACAGTGGTCCTCTTTTCTGAGGTAGTTTAGGTTTTATAACTGCTATAAAAGCAAAATGTTTAAACCTTTATGTGTTTTCCTGAAATGACATTTATAGCTGGGAGCAGCTGCACAAACTTTGTTTACTTTCCACTCTACAATAATGCTTACATTTTGAAACTGCTGCTCTTCCTTTAATGCTCTTTTGTCCACCTGAAAGTGAGAAGACTGTCCAGAGACCTGGACCACAAGTAAGTTTACTCAGTTCAAACACAGGCAACTCATAACCATGCATCAGCTCCTGGGTGCCACAAGGCAAGACTGGAAGCAGCAGCATTCCAAGACAGAGATCTGGTAGAAGCAAGAGCTCCTAAATCCCCAAAGCAATTGCCGTTTCAAACTGCAGTTTGGCAAAAGGAAAAGTATCATGGATAGAATGATCACCTGGATTGTTTGCCATGCTGCCTCTCTCAGCTCCATCTCACTCCCTATCATGTTTCATCTCTATATTATTAAAGAAAAATATAATCCAGGAGCCCCCGAGGCCTGGTGGCCCATGCATTGCCCTCATTGTGCACTACACTGACATATTTCACAAAAATAAACCTCATAACACTTCCACATACATGAACTTGGCATTTTGATCGTGTTCTTGTTTCATCAGGGAAAGAGATTAAGATCATGAGGTTTGAGGGTTTGGGGGTAGAGAGGACTTTGGATTTTTTAAGGGTTTTTTTTAGAATTCAAATTAGTTCATGAAGACATAATTTGGGCAGAGGCATTCAGAAGTGTTTTTTGCAAGTGAAATAGATGTATTTGCATTTCAGGTGGCCACAATGACTCATTTTTGAAACCTCCTAAAAAGCAGAAACTCCCTGAAAACCCCACTGTCTTGGTTTGGGTTTTGTTTTTGTTTTTTTGGTTTTTTTTTTTTTTTTGTTTTTTTCCCTTTTTTTTTTATTTAATTAATTAGCAGCAGCCTAGGAAAACCACAGATTCAGCATGCTCATATTTAAAAACAAAAATCATTACCCCCAAGCAAGTTTAATTAAACTAACAGAATAGTTTACAATGCAAGAAGAAATAGGTCAGGAATGAATTATATAAAACAAAATTACATCTTGAAAATAGTCCAGGAAAAGCAAGACAAGTCTGAACTCAGTAATTAATGATATCAGGGAGAAGATGGGATTCTGAAGGGTAGAAAGTCATGGGAAAAACAAGGGCATTTGTTATCTAAACATAGCTGCAGAGAATTTTTGTTGGTTGTTTTGTGAGGAAAGTTGCTTTTCCACATGGAGTTTGTGGTAGAAAGATGCTAGGCTACAGTCTTGGACTTTTTGCATGTACTACTCATCAGCCAGTAACTTTCTGAATAATACAAACTATCCATGCAGTCTTTTAAAAGCTTGGCTTTCTGGCACCTGAAGCAGAAGTTCCAACATAGCTGCTTTGCAGTGTTGACCACTTACTCTGTATAACGCAGAGGGATGATTCTCATTCACTTACTGGGGTTGGCACCTAGAACTTTACATTTTTTCCAGTAACATCTCTAGGGGTCATTCTAACCAAGAACCACAAAATCAAGTGGGTTCCTCTTGTCCAGTTACTCCGTCTTTTGATAATATTTCAAGAATTTTAGTGACAGCACAGCAAACTTCCACCAACTTTACCTTGTCTCAGCAGCCAAATGCAGGTTTTATTATATTGTCCCATCTTAAATAGCAAATCATTATTCTTACAATCAAACGACTTAAGATGTTGGTTCTTGAGTGCAATAATATTAAAACAAAAAGTAGCTACTTCTGGGGAAATAAAATCTTCCCCAAACTCTGCAAGGGAAACTGGTTAAAGAAATATCCATCAATTGAGTTCAGAAGAAATCTGCCCAGCCTTTGAAGAGATCATTCAGTCTTGTTAAGGGTTTTCATCAGTTCTTTGAACTCCTGTGTCAATTACTTCATCTTGGGTTCTATGGTAATGAATGTTTTCCACTTAAGTAATGTGGTAAATCTTTTCCCTCTGCAGCTAAACTTCACTGCTTTAGGGGAGTTGAAATCTCCTCTCTTTTCTGCAGTATGTACATGAGATCTGCTTTTGGCTTCCTGAGGTTTCTGTCCCTGCTGTGTGCTGTGAAACCTTTCCTGCTAATTCTAGCTCCTTCCCTGGCTTTCTGCTGTGATTATTAAACCACTAATGGTATAGCTGTCAAATTATTAATGGATATCTTGATTGTGTTTTACTCTTTGAACCTGCCTCTTATTGTCCCATTTGACTTCTGAGTTGTTTAAGCATGAAATGGTGGTTGTTTACAAAACAGACCCACTCATATTTGTCTGCCCTGATTCAGAGCTTTGCTGCACATCTGTCTCTGTGTCAGCCTGAACCCAAAGTCAGAGCAGACGCTGGAAACAAGCCCTTGTGGCCATCACAGACCTGCCAAAGACAGGCACAGCTTTCCTGTGGTACTTCAACAACATGAGCAGACAGCTGCAGGAATTCAAACATTTGAAGCAAAGCTCTGTAAGTTTCATACAGGCATTTCCTCCTCCTCTGCAGAGATAAACAAGAAATTGCCATGAGGAAAATGCAATCCCAAGGTAGGACAGTATTTAAGGAGGATGAACAGCAAGCAGACAGCTGCAGTGCAGATAGAGTGAGGATAATCAGTAAAGACCAAATAAAAAATTTATTCTCAGAAGAATGAAGACCAAAAATGAGCTTATAGGTAGCAGCCTGGGGAAGACATGAGGCAGACAGGCTGCGCTGAAACATGTCTGCTGGCTCTTGGAACACTCAACAGTTTTTTCACCCTGGAATAGCTCACCTAAAGGGTCTGGCCTCATCCCACTAACTTATGTAAAAGAGAAATAACACTGACAACATTTTTGTTTCCTGTATAATAGTCACAAAATGAAGTATTTTTCAGCAGAAAGATGGGCAGCTCATGAAATCTATTTATGCTCATATAGCAACAATTTACGCTCATAGCCTGAGTAAGATTATTCTACCCCGAGAACTGCCAAGAAAGCCAGTCTGCCTGTCTCTCTCAGATAAGGGACATGCGTGACTGAAACCAGTATCACCTCACCCATCATCATCTCTTCTGATGGCTGATGTGTCTCGGGGAAAATGCCCATTATTTCAGCTCCTTTGTGCTGTTCTCACACAGGAGAAAATGCCTGCAACAACTTGCCTTTCTGCAGCCTTGACAGACATGGTAGGGAGAAACCCTATCCTGCTATGGGTTTGAATTTACTGTCTAGGAGTCAGGAACGAGAGTAAAATAACAGGGACACTGCTCTATAACTTGGGCCCTGTGGAGACTTTGGGGCCTATAGGCACATTCCAAATCAGAAAAATAGGGTCTGTGACTCCTTTCATTCACCACCAATGCTGTTACTGCTGCCAGGGAGAAGGGGTATTTGTTTCCTTTTCAGAGAATCACAGAATGTTTGAGGCTGGGAGGGACATATGGGGGTCATCTCCAACCCCATGCTGAGGAAGGTCACCCAGTGCAGGTTGCCCAGGACCATGTCCAGATGACTCCTGAATGTTGCCTCTTTTTCTGACAATGGGGCCCACTGGAAAGAGCCTGGCTCTGTTGACTGTGCACTTTCCCTTAATGTATTTATAAACATTGATAATATCTTCCCCGAGTGTAATGGCTGCATGCAGATAGTTTCTTCCTCTACAAAAACCTCACCAGGTGTTGAGATAAGTCTGCTCTAGTGGCAGACAGTTTTTCCCCCTCATTAATTTTTCTCTCATATTCACTCACAGGAATTTTGAGGGAGTATGTATTCCAGCTTTGTTTTTTTTTTATCTCATTGGCCTCCTTTAATAACTGATTAATAAGAAGACCATTCTTTCAGCCTTGTTTTCTTCAGTGAATAAAATTACCATGACATCATCTTGTAGGAACTAAATGCAGAACATAAATTTCTTAGTGTTTTTTCTCCTTAAGCTGTCACCTGAAACACCTCAGGCCTGCAGCAGCCTCTCCTCAGGATTACAAGGGGCTGCTCAGCTGAAATATGACTCTACAGGCTCTTACAGTCCAAAATCATCTTCTCTTCCAGAGCTCCTAAGGTCTGCTTCTTCTCTCAGTAAAGAGCAACAGCAAGGAGAACAATGCAAAAAACTCCTGGAACAGCAAAGAAGTCAGGTGAGGTACTCTGTGATGGCAACAAGGACAAGCCTCATCACTGGGCCAGATGTGATTTTGAAGGTGCCCAGCAAAGTAGTTGCAACTGTCCCAGAACTAAACTCAGGGGCACATGGATGGCCACATATCACACAGACATTCAAAACCAGGATGTACCAGGTATCAGATACTTGAGCAGTGACACAAGCACTGGAATACCAGCACAGACAAATTCCAAAGATATGGCAGCTTTCCTTCTGAGATTGGCATTTGTATTCTTAAGAGGACAGGATCAATGAGATTAATCTCTACAAAATAATAAAATATCCTAATGCCCCTACCTTCAGCTGCCTGAATCACATGTCTAGGACATGTTTTCATTCTTTTAAGACATGCCACAGTTTTCATACTGAGGATTTGCTAAACTCAAGGCAATGCACATCTTGAAATAAATGGAGGAGAGAATATGGACCTTCATGATAGAGTTTCTGGGATAGAATACCGACCCTTCCATTCCTCTTCCAAATTACTATGTTAAGCATAATCACTCCTATTAATTCTGCCTGTTTTGGGAATAAATAATCTTTTTAAATTCTCACAACTGGTGATGCTTACTTCATTTTGTATAAGGTTTGAGTAGTCAGATCTATTTATTTGTTGATTTGTTTGCTTTTGTTAGGTTCTTCCCAGCATGCACTATTGGTCTTGGAGTGCTGAAACAGTGGTGAGAGAAGAAATAAAGTGTTACTGTCAGTCATTTTCAGTGATTAAAACCTAAGGCGTCTCGCAAAACAAATTTGGGCAGAATTTTGACAACCCTTCTTACTTCCCAACAGGAGTTTATTTCTGATGCTGTGTGGAACAGAAGTAAAATAACAAATATTTCTTGTTCAGTGTTGCTCATTTTCATCGCTTTCATGCATGGTTGTGGAGATTTTTACAATTTTTAGATATATCCTAGTAACTAAAATAGTTCCTAGAGTTTGCATAGGAAAGAATGTTCCTACTGCATCCTGCCTTTCAAATAACTACATGCAAACTTTACTATTTGACTAAGGAAATAATGTATATGTTAAATACTCAGCATTAGAAATATAACTTTTTCATATGTTTTAATCTATGCCTTAAAAATTAATTTGGAATGTGCTATTTATAGTAATTTAGGAAATGAGATTTTCCACTTCTTTCTTTGGACGTTACTTCTCTTGGTTACCTAATAATAACCAATGTTCATAAACATATCTACTACCTTTGGGATGGCTTCCCTTCAGTTGAAGTGTTCACCATGGGAAGTGGTGTTTTGAGTGAAATAAACACTGGGAAGGACAAGTTGACTTGGAGCACAATTTTATAGTTACACAGATAATCTGCAATGGAAAGGAAAATCAAGCCTGACTTAGTGTTGTACATAGTACAAGTAATTATGTAAATTATTATTTTATTATATACAACAGTCATAGAAAAACAACACCAGAAGCGAACACTATCTAAATCTATCTCTTGCACTGTACATTCCTTATATTTAATCAAATTTTTAGACCTCCTTGTTCCCCCTCTTCCAAGGATGTCTAATCTTAATTGCCAAAGGTACACTGACACCACTGGCAGGTTCTTCCAATGATTACTTAGCCTTTCCATCAAAAACATATTTTTTCCCTCTTTAAATGTCAAAATGTCATTTCTACCTCTTGGATTTTGTGTCTAATGGAATGAAGAGCTGTCTTTTACCAAATTCGTGCTCCAGAATCAAATACTTATTAACACAGAGTAGTCCATTATTCATTGTTCAACCTTTTTTAACAGATAAGGGACAGAACGTCTTCATCACTTCCATAGGAAATGTGTTTTCCAATTCCATCATTATTGTGATGGCTTTTCTTTGTTGATTGATAGCCTCTCACACTGATGATAAAACTAGACACAACACTCACAAATTATGTACTACCACAGCCAAATACAGAAGAAATATTTATGGCATTCAAAATTCCTGTTCACATATTGCAGGACCATATTCTTCCAACTTATTACAACTTTTCTGGGCAGGGGGATAGGTCACATTCAGCTGAATAGTGGCTAAAATATCCAGGTTCCTCTCATATAGCTCATATACGGCTTTCCAAAATCAGACCCTTCTTATTTTTTACTGCCTGAATCCCTTCCACTTAATTTTAAAATTTGAAATATAAGATATATAGGGCTAGAAAACTAGTTTTATCCACATTAGATTACAGTCACCTTGCACAAATAAATCTTTACTGGCATTAATTGAGTGTTTTATTCTAGTACTGTAGGCACTCCCGACCATAAAAATAGTAAGAATCATTCCATGGATAAATGGAAGGATTGTAGTGGAAGGATTGTAGCATGTCCTTCGACCTAAACATCAAGTCACTGATGTCCAGTCACTCAAACACCTTTAGAAGTCAGTATTGAACACTGAATTCATTCTCAGCACCAGAAGAGTCAGACTGTGGTACAACAGGAATAAAGGCAAGTTAACTTTAAGAGAAGGAAACTTTTTTGATGTCACTCTAGACCTAATCTTAGACTAATAAGTGCACCATTCTATCAAACTAGCATTAGCTATCAAAGGATCTGTAAAAAAAAGACCATAGAAATAAGAAACGAATACAGTTTCTCCTGTCTTTATATGGTAAATTGTCATACTTTGTACTCAAACAAGGGATGACCGTGAATTAATATAGATTCTTACAGAAAAAAAGTGATTTCCTAAATAAAATTATTCATGTGCATAAATGTGTAATTTGAAATATTTTACAGGATATAGAAGAGAACAACATTTGGGTCCAATTTATCTTGGTCTCATATGAAATTTTTTCTGCCATGAATATCTTGCTTATTATATATTCCTTGAGATTTATACTTCTGCCTCCCATTCAACTGTTCTAGGATCAGGACCTGTAAACTCATCTTGCCTAGAACCTAGCAAAAAAGTGAAGATGCAGATTCAGTAATTTTGACTTGTAAGCAGTGTACCTGGACAAGTGCTACTGAAAGTGCAAGTCTGAAGGAGAAATCATGGGAATATTCATATCGAGAGAGAAAGATGTCGCAATCCTGATCAGTTATCACAGATGGTTGCATGTTAATTAAAAATACATTAACATTGCAGTGGCATGGCTATTATGTGATTTCTATAATCTTTCTGTCCTCCCACCCCCACCCCTCTTTTATCTTATCTACCCAGTCTTTCATCTGTACTGTCCCCATGCCTCAATACCCCGTCTTGGCTACCTAGCAAATAAATGAAATGTTTACTGCTGGTGCTTACAGTGCTTCCAGCTGTCTCAAATGACAACGATGTTAATTGTAAGTGATGAATCAGAGATCAGATATTAGTCAGCAAATTTCCCTGCTATTTGCACAGCAATATTGGTCTAAAGTCGAACCTGCTCATTTCCTGCCTGGTGGTAATGAAATGTCTGAACCCTGGATGAACCTTAGGCTCAGTTCTAATGGGCTGTTTGTAGAAGGATGATCTTCCTGAGTGCATTAGAAATTCACAGGCTAGAATATGTTAAAAATAAAACTTTTGGAACCCAGTATTCTCAAATCATATTGAAAACATGTAATTTTCTCTGAAGTAATTGAGTGACAGGCACAATAAATGCAAATTAAACACCATTTATAAAACGTATTTTTTTGTTTACTTGTTGGGAATTGACAAAAACCATGTTTCTAAACCACAGCTCAAGGAGTCAATGTCAACTTTCTCTTTCTTGCAGAACATAAGGTGCACAAAAACACTTCTGTTTGTCATTGCTGGATAAAGCAAGCATGCTATGAATACAGCAATGAAAAATGAATATAACGATGTTTGCACATTTTCTATGAAAGTCATAACCACTTTTTGACAAGATGGATCTACAAAGTACATGACAGTATGATGAAAAGTCGATGACTTTCATGAGACACTACACGCACCACGCAACACTACATACACCACTGCTACACTTACACAATACCACATCTTCTGTGACACTGTTTCAAAGCACATTACCTCATAAGAAAGAAGCTGCTGCAAACCTGTTCGACAGCATCTCCTTAAAATACTGCTGGTAAGACTTTTTAGTAGGATTATATTGAAGGAAATATTCCATATGCATTTGAGTTTGAGACATGTAACAATACTTCCTTTGAAATTAAACAGAAATTTTTAAAAAAACCTGCAAACAAATATATATTGTTTTCAAAATTTCTGGCTGACACAGAATTCTTGAGGAGTTTTTAAATTTGCATCATAACACAAATTTGGAAAAAAGTAACCAAAAAAATCTGTCTAAACTATCACAAAAGAAATTCCAAATATTTTATTCTGAAAAGAAATTTTTTCTTGCCCCAACACAACCTAAAGAGTATGATAAAATGTAATCCATTTCAACAAATATTTTTTTTTTCATCTGAAATATATGATGACATAGTATATAGATATCCAAATTTCTCTGATCCAATTGAATTTCATCTTTCTTTATGGATTATCTATTCTCAAAATGTTGGAGAGATTCTCTGCTTTCATCTTCATTTTTCTACATTCTCCTTCATTTTTATATACATAACTGCAGAGGATGCCTAGATATCTTTCATTACAAATATTTATATTTATGTTTGAAGAAACAACAGTGACTTCATTAACAGTGAGTTAATTTTTCTGGTTGCCACGGAAGACTGCAGACTAACTTCCTTACAGCTGCCTTTAAAAGCACAGGGCAGCTGGAGCATGACTGCAATGCTACATTTCAGTGATTTATTTCAAAACAGGTGTTCCCTAAATGATTCATTGTTCTGATGAGAGGATATAGGGAAACACATGATTAACTAGAAAAGACTATGGTATTTTAAAGTTGAAAGAAGGGGATGAAAATAACTTAGCTCTCTAGATAACTGAAAATAAGCAGAGCAAATCAAAATGGTATGCTAGGTGGTAAGATGGCCTGAACAGGAAGACAATGCTGCTGAATTCAGGTGAGAATGCAGCATAACTGAATTGCTCTGGTACATAAGGATAAGAAGCCAGTGTGGCAGATCACACAGCAACTTAGAAACCACTCACCATCTGGTCTCACCTTAGCAATTTTGTGGAAACTTTGTGTTTGTTAGCATTTCTTTCTGAAGTTGTTGGCCCCAAAATTATTTTTCCAGAGGTAAACCCACCAGATACTGAGATTTGGAGATGTGAACACATTAAATTTCACATACAAGTAATGACAATACTCTCAATCAAAAATACCAGACTGATAATAAAACAGTGAAGACAAATTATCAAGATAAGGTTGTTATTTTGAATTGAGAAAAAAAAAGCTCATCAAGCAATTGACGTTACCCATCTTTTTATCAATTTTATGCCTGATGTTTCATTACAGAAAACCATTGCAAGTCAATTCGACCACTATGTCTCTAAAATATTTAGCAGTTACAAAAATGTTAACAAAGCCTCTATTTGTTTATGAAATGAACAAACGTATCTTCCAGAAAACAGCCAGATGCTTTATCCCTGGCTCTCATATCTTGAAGCTGCATTGCTCCAGATGTCCTTTGTCAGTTTGACATGACACAAATTATTTCCTCTTCTAGAGAGACAAAAGAACAAGCATATGTGATTGTCACATTTGCGTCCCTTGTGTGAGAGATGAGGGTAGTGAACACAGCACTTCTTTACTTAGTGTGTTCTAGGGATGTTTTACAATGCTAAATTGTGTTTATTTATAATTTATTCTTGTCCAGGAAGAAACTACAGAAAAACAGCAACAAAAAAATACCCTATCCTTATCTTCATCCAGTTTAAATACAGCAGAGAAAGGAAATAATCCAGTAGTCTTCAAATTCACACATGGAAATCCAAGGTCTATTTATCACCTTCTATAAGACGGGATCAGTTAAAGAAATGCTAAGGAGAGAGTGGCACAACTCCAGACAACTGCATGAGACAAAGCATGGACCAACCTGAAAACATGCACAGCACTGAGTTTTCACGTTTCACTTCTGTAAGACTGCGTGAAGTGGCTGCTACACCAGAATGTCCTGCTGCCATCCAGAGGGAACTCAAGGGGCTGGAGAAATGGGCTGATGGAAGCCTCATAGAGTTCAAGAAGAGGAAATGCAAAACCCTGCACCAGGAATCCTGGCTGGGATAGGAAATAGGAACTGATATTCTGGAAAGCAAATCTGCAGGAAAAGAGCCAGGAGTCCTGGTGGGTACCAAGGTGAACATGAGCCAGCACTCTGCTGGAAAGGAGGAGGAAAGGAATGAATAAAGGAAAGGGCTTCTTTCAAAACCAGCTATTCCCACCTAGCTGGACATCCCTACCCAGAATGGCAGGCTGCACACTGGAAGAACAGCCATAACTAATTGAAGCAGTCCAACCATTTCTTTCATGAGTAAAGAAATAACTAACTCAGTGAGTTACTCTACTTTAAGAGGTACAGAATCAGTAATTTGTCAGGATGTGTGTTTCAAGGGAGGTGTGCTGCCTTCTGGGACTCCACATCAGAGATGTTATAGAGAAGAAGCCAAGCCTAATTAATCTCACTGATTACTACCCACTATTAGTGTTCCATGTGGGTGCCAATAATACAGGCAGCAGCAGTCTGGGAACTGCACGTAGTAAGGGGAACAAACAGGAAGAATTAGAGATGTGCACACACCTGTGTGGGTATGGTATCATTGGCATCACAGAGATGTGGAGGGATGGCTCCTATGATTGGAGCACTGGGATTTTGGGCTTTTTGGGAAAGGCAGGTTAGGGAGACCAGGAGTGGGTACAGCCCTCTATGTCAATGACCAGCTGCAGAGTATGAAACTCTGCCTGGGGTACAGTGAGGAGCCAGTAGACAGCTTGTGAGTCAAGACTAAGGGGAGGGCAGGGACATAGTATGTTGGATTGGGGGTCTGCTACACCCAGCCAGGTGGATGAAGCCCTCTCTTGGCAGATAGGAACTGCCTGACAAGCCCTGATCCTCATGGGGGATTTCAACCACCCCAATATCTGTTGGATGGACCACATAGCAGAGAACAAACAATCCTGGAGTTTCCTTGAATGTGTCAACTTCCTCAGAGAGGTGATGAAGCCAGCAGGGACAGGTGCAATGCTGGCCCCTGTACTCACCAACAGGAGGAGCTGGTGGGGAATGTAGTGCTCCAAGGCAGCCTTGGCTGCAGTGACCATGAGATGGTGGAACTGGAGATCCCCAGGGCAGTGAATAGGGCACACAGCAAACTCACTGTCCTGAGGATCATGGGACTTCAGAACCGCAGATTCTGGCCTTTTTAAGGACCTGCTTTGTAGAGTCCCATAGGACAGAGCCCAAGAATGCTGGCTGAATTTGGAGGATCGCTCCTCCAAGCTCAGGAGCAATGCATCCCTGTAAGGAGGAAATTGGGCAAAAATGCCAGGAGGCCGCCATGGATGGATAAGAAACTGCTGAGTAAACTCAGAGCAAAAAAATGAAGCAGAAGCTGGAAAGGAGGACAGGTGGCCTGTGAGGAATACAGGGAAATTGCATGGGAAGTTAGGGATAAATCTAAGACAAGACCTAGCTAGACTCGAGTCTGGTCAGAAATAACATGGATAACTGGGATCCAGAGGGACCTTTACAGGCTTGAGAGGTCCTGCCATGCAAACCTCATGGAGTTCAGTAAGGCTAAGTGCAAGATCCTGCTGCTGGATCATGACAATCCCAGACACACCCACAGGCTGAGCAGAGAAGTGATTGAGGGCAGCCCTGGGGGGAAGGACTTGGGGGTGATGGCNTCTACCCCTCTACTCTGCTCTTGTGAGATCCTGCTGGGAGCACTGCATCAAACTCTGGTGTCCCCAGCATAAGAGGGACATGGAGCTGTTGGACCAAGTCCAGAGGAGGCCACAAAGCTGACAAGAGGACTGGAGCACTTCCTCTAAAAAGATGGGCTGAACTAGTTGGGGCTGTTCAGCCTGGAGAGGAGAAGGTTGTGTGGAGACCTCATAGCAACCTGCCAGTGTCTGAAGGGGGACTACAGGAGAAGATCTCTTCATCAAGAAATGTAGTGATGGGACAAGGAGGAATGAGTACATGCTGAAGGAAGGGAAATTTAGGTTAGATATAAGGAATACATTCTTTACTGTCAGGGTGGCGGAACAGGTTGCACAGGGAGGCTGTGCATTACCAACCCTTGGTGTGTTTAAGGCCAGGCTGGATAAGGCCTTGAGCAACCTGGTCTAGTGGGAGGTGTTCCTGCACATGGAAAGGGAGGTTGGGACTAGATGACCTTTAAAGTCCCTTCCAAACCTTAACATTCTATGATTCTATGAAATAGAAATATTCATGACTATTGCATTAGTTTGCCTTCTTCCTCTGATATGAAAGGATGTGATTGAGGTCGTGAGTTTTTGCTGAACTGTTCACTTAAAAGTAAAAAAGAATTATCCAAATTCCAAATAGACACTGGAAAGGAGTTCCTACTGCTTTCAGCAAGGGATAAATCTAGCTGCAAACTTGGCAGCTACTTTCCCTTTACCTTTCATGAGAGAAATCAAATGAAAACACAGTGAACTATACTATATAAATGTATTTGGCCTGGTTCATATGTCCTGAAATTCCATAATATATGACTGCACTGCATTAAGGATGAACTTGACTTGCAGGAGAATTGTTGAAATGCTGATTCTTAACAAACCAATAACAAAATTCTTTACATTAGCTTGAAGATTTTTCTTTCATGCAACGTAGTACAACTGTGCTATCACAGCCTTGATCTCTGCTTGAGAATTTCCAGTATTTTACAACTCAGAACATATAAATCAGCTTCACCCTAGATAAGTTGTTCTGCCTAATATCAACATCATGTTTATTTACCCACAACTCTTTAACCTTGACATGACAGATATAGTTTAAAAAAAGAACACACAAGAAACCTCGCTGTTCACTTGAGAACTTAGAGAAAATATTAATCAGTAGAAAGATGACCTGAGGTAATGACATTTGGTTGGACATGTCTTTCTGGATACAGATAAAGTAAGAATTTGACCCATTTATCATAGCAGTGATTGCCTTGACAGCCCAAAACACAGGACTCTCCCACAGGAGTTCTTTGGGTTACTTCAACCTTCTCTCCCACACTCTGCCCATGCCTCATACAAGATGTAAGTCCTTAGGAAGCACCATACTTTTCCTAGTATTTATCACTTTCTACACAGAGGATGACTATTTTCATATTTCCCAAAAGGTCTGCTTTAAGATTAAGTAGCTTTCTGAGGATAACTGCACCCCAGAGAAGAGTTTACAGTTTTTGTACTCAAATAGTTCCACTAGGAAAACCAGTGGCTACTCAATAACTCTCTCTCGAGAGCCACTGTACTTTTCATGGTTGGGCAATGTACTTACAGACAACTCCAGGATTTCCCCAACTGCTAGAATATCTGTACTAGCAGCTAAAGACGTTTTCACAGATTCAAAGGTCCTGCTTTGAGATCACTAATCAACACACTTCATATTACAAGGAGTCCACAAAAGATACAAATTCCTACTTACTTTTTGTCTGTAGTTTTATAGCCTTCCTGTTGACTCCTAGCTCTGGGCCACTGGGACATGTTCCCTCCCTGGGCCTTTGGGTGAATGCTGTAACCAACAAATGGGAATGTAAAAAGTGGGAGCTGAGGGCAATGGAGTATTGGTGACACCCAGCAATCATGTCAAGCTGAGTTATTGGGTTCTGATGCATCCAAGGGGGAAGTAAATAGTTCCATACTCAATACAGGGAGGCTAGGTATGTGTTAGATACTTGACAGCAAGTAAAGACCTGTCAATATTTGAATCATTCTGGCCTGCCCAGAAGCAGACCATCAATCCCTTGGAAAACCTATCATGGAAAAAGCATAAGAATCTCAGGACTCCAGATGCCTCCTGGGTTAGGTTCATGTTGCAAGTAGATCAGAAGATCTGGAATCTGGGCTTTGGTGGCCCCAGGTCTCATATATTAAGTGTCTGAGGTTTTTAGTCCCATCAAATTGCATTAGCCTTAAGTGTGTCTGACTATCTGCTCTCAGTGATGAACGCAATCTGACCTTGAAATGATACTTACTAGAACTTTTTCTTTTTTTGCGTGACTGGAAACTTGGAATGCAGCTCTTCACAGTACAGTACCCTTGTAGCAAGTTTAGACACTCTAAAGCTCCTACAGCTGAACTCATGATTTCCCAAAACCAACAAAAAGAGCAAGAAAAACATTAAGGAAGATATTAGGCTTATTTTGACAAAACTGTTTGTTGTAAAAGACAACCTGCTGGCTATTTACATTTAGCTGAGGGGCCTTAGTTTGGGTTTACATTATGCATCATGTGATACCTTTATTTGTTCATCCTCTGAGCTCTCATTCCACTATGGAAAGCTACAGAAACCACTTCCCACTTCCTTCAGGAAGAGATTTGTTGTTGGAGATTATATACTTGAATATTAATAATGAAGTTAAAAAAATTAAATCCATGATTACATTATCATAATACATGAAAGTGCTGTCTGTCTGTTAAAAAGCAAAGGAAAAAGAAGTCACAATTATTAAAAAATTACAAAAACAGTTGAGTAATCTTGGACATGCAAAAAAATTTTCACATCCTTCACTTAAATTGCAGCTGACCTGTAAGGATGCACTCAAAGCTTTATAAATCCGCATATTGCGCTCACACCTAATAATCTCTTGGTTTTATTGTTTTCTTGTTTAGGCAGGCATGCTAATGTTGCATGGCAGATGTGTTACCCTGCTTGTCTTAGCAAATTCAGCAATTACATAACTTCCAAATCTCATACAGTATCTAGAATGCATTGTTGGTTTTTGCAACATTTGATGATTTAACCTTGCTACAGGAGTCTGCCATGTAGTCTTCCCAAGGCTAATTTTAAAAAAAAAATATATATAAGCCTTTGTACTTAGAACCTGTTTCCCAAACTTCAGTGGTAGAAGCCTTCTCAACTTTTACAAGAGCAAAGCTAAACGAAATGGGATGCCTGAAAGTGCTATGCGTGAGGAAAAAATGGAAAAAAACTCAGCCTCTCCCACTGACTTTAGATTACACTTTTTCAATTTGCAGATAATTCTGTAATCTCTACCTTCTTATGAGTCAGTGTAGCAGAGTTATTTTTGCTTTAGAAATGTTGTTCCTATCTTGACAGAGTTACAATGCACTCATATGGAACTGAGCGTACTTTGATTAACTTTAAAAATGAAGGGGAAAAATTGGTACTTCCTATACTCACCATGACAGAAAAAACAGAGTGAAATACATTTAAAAAAATAAAACAATGAAACAAAAACAAAGCCATGATAGTCTGGGAAAGTTTCTAACAGCGAGGATATTGAAGCTTTGGAACGGGTTGTATGGAAGTTTATTGAGTCTGTCTTTGGAGGTCTTTAAGGACATCTCTCAGTAATAATTTTTGTACAGTTGATCCTGCCTTTTGGCAGAGAGATAATTTAATGAAGTCTTGAAGTCCCCTCTAGCCCTGATTTTTGTGATTAGCAGATTTTCCCTACATACTCCTGTTTTAAGGACCACATCATATTGTGGAACTCTATCCAGTGAATAGTTTTTTGTAGCGTCTTTCACACAGATTTCGCAAAAAGTCCTTTGTAGATAATGCAGTTTATAAAATATCAAAATGTAAAATAACAAAACCTAAATTCACACTTAAGCATGTATTTTTCTTTCTCACATTGGGAAATATAAGAATTCTGTAGGCAATTAATGATGGGTTGACAACAGAAAAAAGATGTCAGTCTTTTTGATGTAATTTGCTCTCAACTCTTCCCATAAAACTAAATTTACTTTTATAAGAGAGGTCTTTTACTATTTTGTAGTTGAATTGCAATTAAACCATCTTTAATAAAACTAAAGACTATTTTTGATCTCTAACAAGATTTTTTTCTTAAGGTTTATAATTTAGTCCGTTATTTACCAGACCTATAGTCTCACTAAACATCAGTTTTGAGGAAATCTTTCACTTCAGAACATGCATAGCAGGCCACCTTTTTACTTCTCCCCTTTGACCATAACTTTATTTTGATTCCTTGGAAACATTAAAGTGAAAGGACAGTAGAAATCAGTTTATATAAATATCATGGCAATAATTTCATAGTTCAAGTAGAACGAGATCAATAGCAATCACAAATTGTTGAGTTCTTCCAAACAGTATGCTAATAAACTAACAGTTTCCAAAAGTTAATAATAAGAAAATTCTGAAATCTGATCATGGGTAGGAAAAGAGCAGAGGAAAAAAATTTATTATGAACTAATATTTACCTAATACTTGTTTTTCTCCACAGATTTCAAGGGAGTATGTGTATAAGTTAACAGATATGAATTCTATACAACAAACTATCTGCTTCAAATTTAGCAATTTTGAGGATGTTGTTAATGATTTGTGCCAGTTTTGGAGATTGGGAAACCTGGCAAAACTATCCTGGGAACCAAGTGCAAGCAATGTGTTCTCTAGGGATAGAGGTTCCTGGTTTGACCCCAGCTTTTGAGCAACTAGCAGTTGGATTTTCTGCCAAGAAATGAAAAACTGCCATGCAGTTATTGAAGTTTCTTTATTCCATCCCAACTTGTATTTTTCCTCGGAACATAAATGTGACCTTGGGATATGCTTCAAAAAGTGTGTTTTTCCCATCCACATTTGTGATGCTTTAGTTGCACGCCTATTATCATTGCTTAAAAACAAACCTATTTTCCCAATATTAAAAATAGGAAAGGACTCACTGCCCATAAAAATGAACTATAGCTTAGCAAACAAAAACATTTTAAATAACTTGATTTCACTTTTATCTGTGCTACCCTGGCCTGGAATCTCATTGCAACTTGGCTAAGAATAAATTTTGTGCCATGAGAAATGTTTTTGAAAAAAATCTACTGTCTTAATATTTATGACAGAGCAAGTTGCTCTGTCAGTATTAGTTGGCCATCACTGAAGACCTCAATGAAATTTCAAACCCAGACAAGCAATTTCATTCTACAGTAGAGGGAGGACATTTAAAACTAAGATGAGTAATCTAAAACTGGGCCTCATAAGAACACCTCGCAAATATACAAGAAGAATGTGTTTGTGAAACACTAATGAGTGTGCAAACACACAGAAAATAAAATAAACTTTCACAGTCTTCATCTTAAAGGATAGGAAGGTTCCCAATCAAGACAACACTTTCTTCGTTTAAAGTCTGAGAATACTCTGTGCAGTCCACAAATTTTTTATCTGGATCTCTGGCCACTTTTGGGTCCTTCTGTTCCCGCACCACAATTGAATTACCAGAAGTTATCTGGCTTTGGCTGTACAGTTATTTGCAAACCTAATCCTCTCCAGTGAATGTTTAGGCTGCTGGAAGTTACCAACCTTGGCCTGCTTTCTGTATTCCCATTCAGAGATATGCACCCTTGAATAGACATACTCCCTAACAACATACGGGTTTTGGGACAAAGATAGAAGAAAGTAACTTCTCTTAAATAACTCTTCTTTTCTCTGCTACTGCACAATTCTCTTCTTTCCCAGGGGAAGGTAAACTGAGGAAAGGTAAGCAGTTGTTTCCAGGTTTCAAAGAAAAATAAAGAATTATTCACCTCCAAATGTCATCCTAGGGAAATTGCTGAAAATTGGGCTGACACCTCAGTAATGTCTCATTATTACCTTCCACTTATTTTAAGTAGAAAAAGTGCACCAGTCACAACTAACTTCATGTGGACATTTCATACATTTTCCAATTGCACAGCCCCCTTTCCAAGTCTGACTCTGTGCTAAATTTTTACAGCCATTTCCTGATGGGAGACAACTTCCTTACTAGTTGGATCCGGAGCAGCAAGTAAGTATACAGAATTTAATTTAACTGAATTAAGATGAAGAAAAGAATAGCTTACAAATTTATTCTTCTTTCTTCCCTTGAAGGTAGAAGTCTCTATACCACCCATTGAGTTCAGCAGAAGTTAAGCATCTAAATAACTTTGACATTCTGGCCTTACACATGTCAAAAATCAAGAAGATGTAAAGCAAAAGCTCACAGATATACACAAGAATCATAGAAGTGTTGGCTAGAAGGGACCCCTGGCATCCATCCAGGACAAGCTGCTTGAAGTCAGTCCATGAAAAAAACCAGACTGGAGGTTTTTGAAACTTGGCTGCACAAAGCCATGACAGACTCAAGAGTGGAATTTCCATGGCTCTGTATACAACTCCCTCCAGAGATGCACCACCTCCCTTTTTCCTAACAACCAACCTCCCGACAAGGAATGTGTGGTCACTGTCCTTTTTTATTCTCCCCGCCCCTTCTCAGAAGAGTCCAGCTCCATCATCTTTATAACACTGTCACAAGTTGGCTGCCATAATATTGTTCCTTAGCCTCCCACCTGACAAATTAAAACTTAGTCCAGCTCCCTTAGACTGTCCTCATTGGTAGTTTTCTTTAGGCCACTCAAGAAAATAGACATTCTTCCAATAATTCTCATCTGAATTAGAATCTGCATAAAAGAACCATTTCTTTAAACCAAGAACTTTAGGATTTCATTTCTTATTTGTATATTCAGACAATTTGTATAAGCACAATAAACTGTTGCATCTGAACATGCATTTTCAGTGTTCAAATGGTATTTATATTAACCAACTGTTTAGGTGGATAAAGGCTGACATAGCAGAAAGTTACATTATATCTATAGCTTGACAATAAATGTAATTAAAAAATAAAGTGGGGAGAAAAAATATTTGGACCAGATACTCACAAATGACCCTGTTTATCAGTGTCAGCAATAAGAAGAATGGAAGGGATTCCAAAGCCTATCTTAGGTCCAAGAGAGTTCCCAAAGTTCTATTCATTGGACCCTGTGGAAATACTTCAGAATCACCATGGCAATGAGGCATTACTATATCTGAGAAAACAGTGACTTTCCTGAGGGTCTACCAAAATGAACAGAGTTTTAAAAATGCAATTTTAAAAAGTTTTGGACAAAACCCCCTGAAACAATAATGTATCTGCTACACCAGCAGAACTGCAGTATAAAGTTTTCTACTCTCTTCCTGGCACTCTGTCATGTAAACAAACATTAATACTTCTTCCTTTTTACTTAATTGTGTACAGAACATTCCATTTCTAAGTCTTCTGAAAATTAATTTCATATAGCAAGAAAAACACATTAAGCTTGTAGAGCTCAGCACTCAAAATTTAAAGTGACATAAGTAAATGCCCTTGTAAATGATCAAAACATTTGTTTTACTGAGCCAGTAAGCACTTAAAACTAGAAAAGATGGGGAAGGAACTACCAGCAGTCCTGGGAGGCAGTGATGAACAGAATTTCCAAGCACAGAGCCTAGGATGGTGCAAGAGACAGAGAACACATAATGAAAACAAGGCTTAAGTGGAGTCACCTCAAACTCCTGCATGTAGCCAAGGAAGTGCCTGCAAGGCACCATCATGGGGAAGCCTCAGAGACTTTAAAAATATCAGCAGCTGGGGTGTCTCTCAAGTGCTTGTAAATGAATGTATGCAGTCTGGAGGATAAGCGGAAGGAATTGGAGATCTGTGTGATACTGAGACATGGAGGCATGACTGTCCCATGACAAGTGCTGCAATGGTGAGGTACAGGCTCTTGGATGGACAGCCTGGGAAGGTGAGGCAGGGCAGTTTATGTGAGAGAACAGCAGGAGTGCACAGAGCACTGGGTGGGCATGCATGACCAAACAGAGTTGATGGGTAGGAATTAAAGAACAGACATATATAAGAAACACAGCACTGGGTGTCTGCTATAGGCTGCCTGCTCAGGACAAAACATGGATGAAACCTTCTACAAAAAGTTGGAAGTAGCCTTGCATTCACAAGCCCTTGTCCTCGTGGGGAACATCAACCACACCATTACCAGCTGGAGGGACAACACAGCATGGCATGAGCAATTCAGGAGGCTCCTGGAGATCATCTATGACCACTTCCTGACCCAGCTGGTGGAAAACCAAAGATGAGAGAGATCCCACTGGAATTCATATAAGGAAAGGCTCACTAGAGTATGTGAAGGCTGAAGTGACCATGAGGTAGTGAACAGGAAGGAACAGGACCACAGTCCTGGAATTCAGGAGAGTAGATTTTAGCCACTTCAAAGACCTGTTTGCATGGGTCACATAGGGTAAGGCCCTAGGGGGAGGCAGAGTCACAAAAGCTGGGTAATACTCAGGAATCTCTTTCTGAACCTGAGGAAGTACTTATTTGTTTATAGGAATGGTGGAATCTCCCATCTTTTATGTCTTCAAAAGGTATCTCATTACTGTTCTTGGCAGCCTGCTTGAGTAGGGGTACTCAGCTGAGGTGAACTCCAGAATTCTCTTCCAAACTCTGTCATTCTGTGATTACAACACAAACTGAAACCAGTTGAGCTGTGGACAGCAAATAAAACAGAGCTTTGTATCTCAGTGGCGCTCTCAGAAATGTGATGCTCACAGAATCAGAAATCAGTTTTGAGAAGAAAACTTGAAAGTGGCGAAAGCAAAATGTTGACTGCAAAATGTTTTAAATTAATCCCTCTTGCACTTAGGCTTGCAGTTCAAAAAGAGAACAGTTTCTTTGAGTGTTCTAGAAGCATTCTTCCATTGCATTCTCTCCTGGGCTCTCAGTGCAGTTTTTATTTGCATATGCTGACACTTTTACAAATCACTTCCAAAGATTAATTTTTTAAACCTGTTTCCATCTTGTTTCAACAACTTCTCTTAAGTATTTGTGTCCACCTCCTCTCTGAAATAATTATCTTCCCTTTTGCTCACCTTGTACACACAAAAACTAGCAGATTTGAAATGTTGCTGTGTGGGCACATAATTTCTAGCTATACAAAGTAGTTTAGTGAAATACTGCATGCCCGGAGAAGTCAAAACTGTGACAGACTGTCATTTAAGTTGATTTTAGCTGCCAGCTGCCAAAAAGTAAAACTTCTGCACATCTAAATTCAGAGTTTCCAAAACACTATGTCAAAAATTTTCATGAGGACAGGAAGGCACTCTTGCCTGACAGAAAGGCCACAGTATTCTGAAAAAATTTCAACTCCTTGCTCCAAAGTATGGACAGTACACATTTACTCCAGTAAAAGGTTGCCGGGGTTGTTTTAACATTGCAACACAATGTATTTCCTCCAGCATTTTCTTGGAAATGGCTAAACTGTTTTGGCTGAAACTTTCTGGAAAAAGAAATTAAGTGAGCCCAAAATTATCTCATGGTAAATTGTAGCCTAAAAGGCTAAGTAAAGGCTAAGTAATAATTGGCCAAGTTGCAAGTAAGCTAAGATGAAGGTATTGTAACAAAGTTTTGATAGATCTCAGTAACAGTCAATGCTGGCAACATCAGCAAAGTGCAGTCCTATATGAAGGCCAGAGAACAAATATTCGTGAATAACACTGAGGAACTCCAGCCAAGATGCCAAGTTGAGCAGTAATGGAAATAGACACAAACCTTTGAATTTGAAACAGGGCAGAGAGACGGTCAGCTTTAAGTATCGTTTATGTCACTGCACTAGCTTATGTAATGCTTTAAGTGCTCTACTATATGTCCATGTAGATGGACACATTAAGCTGACACCTCCTTCCAGTAGGTGCCGTTATTTCAGTCCTGATGCATCGATCAATACACTCAGCTCAGTTAAGAAAAAAATCCAAATTCACCAATCATGAGATGTGAGTTAATATGGCAGAAAAGTTGCTGGTGTTTGCTTTTGTAATTATAGAGGTTATACATTAAACTATTATTAAATTATAGAAGTTATACAATACATTAAAAACTTTGCCCAAAATCATATGGCACTAGGCCAAAAAACTAATTCCTTACTCTGTTGATGAACTATTTGAAAAAGAACAGGTAAACAAAAAAAGCAGCAAGTGTAAGGTTTGTCATATCAGGTCATTAATTCCGAATAGTTAAGAGTGAAATTGTGATGAAGAAAAGCATGTGTTTTATTTTAAAAATAAAACCACAAAGTGGCTTCTTGGGAATATTAAACTGTAAAAACCTGGAATAAAGAATTTTATGGGTTACTGTGGTATAAGCTTCTCAGGCAGTCATACCTCATCTGAATTCATCAACTCATATGGAGCAAGACTATTAATATGAACTTAATTGTAACCAATGTAATATAATATATCAAGAATTAATCAATAGTTTTTAGTAATTTTTTACATGGAAGTCATAAGTAAGTTAATGTATACTTCAGTGTCTGAGCCATCAACATCTGAGTACGTGTTTCATCCCCTCCTCATCCCCAAAGTCTACACTTAAATTTCACATCTTTGAGTATAAGAGAATGAAAAGGAAAGCTCCAGAAAATGATTCTATTTTTGAGACTTTAGAGGATACAGGTAATTCATTGCGAATTTGAAGAAAATCAAATATCCACTTTTTGTTTGAGAAAGTCAAGAAAACAAAGTAAATATTAGTTCTTTGAACTAGTTCTTTTTCATTCACCAAATGTGTAAGAAAAGCTTATTAATTATGTGGGAAACTAGTTGCAAAATACTCCCAAATACTATCATTTATTTTCCTTTCTTTTTTCTGGTCTCTTGGACCAGAGACTGACACTACTTTTGACTACAGTGTGATCAAAACAAGAGGGACTTGAGAGAAAGGCTTTCTTCAAAGAAACAGAGGAAAAATCTTTCCCATATTCAACTAATTTTTCAATTCATCTTGGCAGAAAATTTCCAAGAAAATTTTAAAGTAAGCAAACAGAGAGGAACTAAGGAAAGGAATTGCGGTATGGATTAGAGTACAGGAAGGGCGAGAGCAGCAAGGAATAGCAGAAGGAAGCTTTTACTGAAAGTGTTCAACTTCACGTAGATTACTCAGAAAATGTCAGCTGTGTGCCAGTTCATTCTATGGAATCTAGTCCAAACTAATGAAGAAAACAGATACTTATCTTGGCAGCACATGCCCCTTGGCGTGAAGTCTGTCTCCAGAGATAACTGACAGTGGCAGAGCAGGGCTCCAGCATCCCCTGAGCACCTGCAGCATCAGCTGAAGTCAGCAGCACCTTGCAGAGGTGCTCTTCATCTAACCCTAGCTAATCCTAGTTACCTTTAGGGACTAGGGACTCTCTCCAAACCACATGCACTGCCACTCTTAACATGCAAAATTTACAATAAGCAAGATAACACCAACACGTATTTAGATATCAGTTTGCAGTCATGCACTGTGCATATTGCTGTATAAGCTTTCAAAATAGCTGTAGAGCTGGTCTCTACAGTGCATCTGAATTACTACTCCTATTAGTACTAGTGGTAAGAATAGCTATGCAATTGATGTGAGAAATATTTTTACTTCTCTATGGTAATCCTAAATAAGGAGCTATGAAAAGCTCCAAGAAGCCACCAGTAAGACTTACCACACATTTCTAGAACTTCTTTCTAATTTGTGGATTTTCTGCTTAGTGAAAAAAACCATGCTGTGCTTGACTTGTATTGCATAAAAATTGAAATATTTCCCCCATCTTCGCTATGGTTTGATACCAATGCCATGTTTATGGAACTCAGAGAGGTTTCAGGAGATTTCAGTCTAAATAACTCTTCCAGCCCCTCCCCTAAATATTTGGCTGTAGACTAATGGACTCAGTCATCCAGGATAATGACAATAATTCTATGCAAAAAAAGGATAGTGCTTCAGTGAGAACATCAAAGAAAATGCCAGAATATCCAGCAGGCCAATGCTCAGAGCTCCTCAGTAGGAAAAGCAGACAGAGGACAGCTTCCACCTCTGGAGAGATATTCCAGCTCCTTGTCTAATGAAGGAAAGGAGTTGCTGGCTGTGAAGTGGTTAAGATAATTCCTGCACACCAGAGACATAAGTTCCCCTGGAGCTAAGCACCAAGCTAGTTCAGCATTTTGTCACTAGCTCATTTAGGTGGCTCCTTACTCAACAAATGGATCCAAAAAAGTTAAGCCCTTTCCATGTGCTGAGGATTAACAGAACAAAGTTCACCCTGTGGGCTCCTTAGGTAGCAGGAAGTGTGAGAGCCGAACCGAGTCCTTTTTCATGTGTCCTCTCCAGCTCCCTGCTTGGGACAAAAAGCTGCCAATGGCAGCTCTGCTTATCATGAACTGTAAAACTGTCAAGGGCAGTAGTGGTCTCATGAGAGAGGATCATCTCTGCATTTGGCCTGGTAAACAGAAAATCTCTCACTAAGAGGCAATCAAGAGTGAGTTTGGCAGATGTTGTGACATGATGAAAGACATGGAAAAAGAACGATCTACACTAACAAAATAAGGGACAAGGGAGAGGGGAGAATGAGAAGTCACTATGCACTCAGAGTAAACATTGGTAAGTTGCAATGGCATTATGCATTCATCACATTCTCAGTTTCTACAGCAATTGGTATAACATAAATATATTGGGTATATAATCTTCAAATAGGGGGTAGATGGTAGAGCTCTGATCTCAGTGTGAAAAGGGTACTATGCCACACAGCTGTACATGCCAATGCATCCTGCTGTGCATTGCAATGGCTATTGCTATGGGGAGGCAGCTAAAGCCCTGGACAAATCCATAGCTCCCTGTATCTGGCATCTCAAAGTAAGTTGCCAACATATCTTCTAGGCTTTTGGGTCTGGGCCTTAAGACATCGTGATTTATGGTTTGACTTGAAGGCAGATGCATTTCCATGTCTGGATTATGTCTGACATGCTGAATGTGCTCATCCAAAACCAGTATTTTTAGGAAAAAATTGTTGCAGAGATTTGGAAGAAGGTCTTTTGCTTGAGTTTTCAATAGCTCATTAGCAGGTTTTCAAGTTTTTGCAAAGGAACATAGTCACATCAGTAAAACATGTCTCAGAATTTGTCATGCTTCAAGGCTGCTTTTTTTTTTGAGAATGCCATTTTCACCCTGGGCAAACAGCATTTTCTAGAAGGCCAGACACTGTTGACTAAATTAATCTGAATCAAATAAATTGAGGTTGCAGATGTAGTTGGTTGCTGTAGTCAAACAACAAACAGTAAAAGCTGATGTACTTGTGAGTTTTGCAGGCATTTTTTAGGATTTCTCTGTGCGCAGGCAGTGCAGGGATCCCCTGAATTGCATTGCCAGGCCAAGGTGCCAACATCAGCAAATGTAGTCATTTAGCTGGTCTGGAGTCACCATTCATAACAGTAAGTGATCAGTTCAGATTCCTAATCTTTCTGTTCAATAAACAGCACTAGCTGACATCCGCACTTCTGCAAGAAACTGAAGGGAGGAAAAAGAAGGGACAACAAAATTATTTGGCAGAAGACAAAGTAAACTTTGTTGAAAAACAAAAATACCCTAGAAATACAAAACAGAGAATAAGTAAAATACTGGTAGGTACAAAACAAGGAGCCTATAAGCATATTGAAAATGATGATCACTGAAATAACTGAGAGGCTGAATTAGTTATATAAAATTTTCACTGTTGGCAACACTTATCTGAGACTTCATGCTTAACTTTATCCCTCAACAGGATTTCTAACTCTACAGTTTTCAGTTTGCTCTGTGTGCCTGTGTTCAGCAGAAGCATTTGCAGTTCTTTAGTTGGGATAGTATTTTGAACAGGAACATTTTGCTATTCAAGTTCTTACAGCATTCTGCCCCCTGCACCTATGTGTGCTTTTGAGCAAAAAGATGGAGGAGGGGAGGGAGGAAGTCTGGAATAACTAATGCATTTGAGGAGTTTTTGATTCATTCCTACCACTATACCAAGAAAATAATTAGAATTTTATAATCATTCCATCTCTCATAATGAAATACAAGTTTTTGAGACTACAGGAAAAAAACAGCATAGAACCATAACAGGTTAATTTCAAATTTATGAGAAAAAACTTGTCTACCTTAGTACTTCTCAAATTGCAACTCCAGCATGGGAAGTCATTGAGTTCCTTACCTCCCTGACCAGTTTGCCAATGGACTTTTCACAAATAAACAATTCAAGTTTTCTAAAATTAAGTTTTAAGAAGCTATTTTAGTTCCCACAGCTATGTCACCATGAAAACTCAGTCTTGTATTATAAGCAAAGGAATGCAATTCACACAAATAAGCCATGTTAGAAATTAAGCTTGAAAAGCAAAAAAGTAGATTTATAAAATAATTCCTGGGAAGACTGGGGGTTTCATGTTTCTATGCTGTATCAGCCTTCAATTCTATCTTGATCTTTTAACCTGCCCAATATGTTGGGCAAGAGCAGATTCCTTTATTTTCCTTTATAAAACTTGTGCATACAGCACAAGCTAAACAAGAAAGTAATTGGATTATTTGTATTTTTTAAATAAGACATCTTTCTGTTTTTTCTATCAGTTAGCATCTAGTAAAAGTGTTTGAAACTACTAGAAACTAATGTAAGCCTCTTGAATATGATGAGACAGCTTTAGCCATCATTGCATCTACATCAAATGCAGATTCTATACCAGGGATTGCATTGATTTGCTTTGTGACATCAGGTTTTTGATCAGACCTCCCTGTTCAGCCTGTTGAATTCAAGCCTTCAGCTGCGTGTGAATATCTCCCACATCTCCCTTGTCCCTGGAGGCCAACAGAACCTACCACCCCTGCACTCAGCTGGGGGAAGGGAGGGGAAGGCTTGTTTTGTTGTTGTTCTATGAAACAAAATAATCTGTGAGAACAGTGTGGTATGAAGTTATCAGCTCAGATCTGCTTCTAACATGGCTAAAGGTTCCCCACTCCCTCATAAACCATTTACATAAGAGCTGTTTATGACTTCTCAGCATAGCACATAACCACTTCAAGCCACAGCTCAGCCATTAGACTTTACCTCAGCTCAACAGGTCTGGTCAAAACAGCACTTGGCAGTGGGTCTCTGCGGAAAATAGGGCCTCTGTAAGATACAGTGGTAATATGGTCGCTTCCCTCACTCAGATTTAGTGCTGGCTTCCTTCCACAGGACAGCACAAAAGGGTGCTGTGCTAATTCAGGTGCTCAGATAGGAAAAAAACCACACTTCCATCACAAGTGAACAAGAAAAACCCTATGAGTCTCCCCCTTCCCTGCAGTCCCCCATTCAGCACAGCAAAGGGGACCATTTCCAGAAATCAAGCAGCATTTAATTTCTAAAACTTCTATTTTCTTGAAGCTTATACGTGTATATGCACACACAAATCTCTCCTTGAGGATGGTCTATACGTCCCAAAGCAAAGTAGCAAACCAGCAATCTTCAATAATCTGTGTCAAACCTAAGCCTGAGAGACTGGTACCCAGAAATGGAAAATACCACCAACAACTCAGTGATGAGCAGATCTGCCACACTATCTGACAGGAACAATATTATTGTCTCTGCTCATGCAATCCAGGAATTGAACAAGAAAGAAGCCAGAAAGGAAGGGTCATAGCCAGCAGGAGGATCACAGTCCCTCATAAGCATGAGATTCAAAAAAGACCTTCTGCAGGTTTTCTCTGCATCATTCTGAAGCCAGATCTGCATCCCTCACACTCTACAGGACAGCATCACCGCCTCTCTGTTTTTCTCTGTGCTAAATGTACATAGTCAGGAGACTGCTACCACTTCCCAGCCCACAACTCCTGGGACCACAGGGCAAGCAAGGCCCTGCTGGCCAGTCCTGTAGGCAAATGGAACATCACTGAAACCTGAATTCAGGGAGGCATAGATGCCATCCTCCCATCTAGCTCTTCACACAGCAAGTCCCCATGGACGTGGCCATCACGATGCTGAAGGAGAACTAATGTACAGGGTCTTGCAGAGAGCCTGTCATCAGTAAGAGGAAGGAGAGAGATGGTCCAAGGAAGTTTCCCCACACCTGTCTGAGAAAAAGTGCAGCAGTTGCTCCGATACCTCCATCTGGGATGGCACCCTGTGGCATACCATTCAGAGTCCAGCCAGGATCCAGGAAGCAACAGCGTCCTCTTTGGAGACCTTTGCAGAAACATCATGTTGTGCAGCCATTAACCTAGCTCCTTTCAGGATTTATTGGTAACCCCATAGTTTTCCTTCAGAATTTTTTCCAGAAGATTTTTCCAGCAGTAACAAGGTGCCTAAGTTTCCTGGGGTTTTCCTCTGCATTTGAAGGGCAGAGTGGCCAAGGCCAACAAGCTCAAGTTCCAGTCTTGCTTTGGACGTGACCAAAGTGTATCCTGGGCCAGGCCTGGCATGACTTTAATAGGCTGCTGACCTCATTTGCCTTAATGTATCCATTTATCCAAAGAACCTATTCCTGGCCAGGGTTAAAGAGTCACGCCCTGACATGTAACTACTGTAATTGTTAACAGAGCTCTTGACACAATTTTGGCCTACGCCAGCCAGCATTGTCCCAGCACTTCAGGGAATGGGAGAAGTTTTCTTCTTGTGCTGACAGGCCGTACAGACAGGGACACTGGGGTTTTCTGGTGCAATTTGCATGGACAGGGACTGCATGTACTCATGCTCTTATAGCCAAGATGGAGTTCTAGCCCATTGCAATTTATTGGTGAGGATACTACTGATAGTAACAGGTAAAATGAATGACTTGCCTTTGCTCTGATTTTCCCTCTCTTCAGCTCCTGTAACTCCATATTTTTCTCTTCCTCCTCCTAAAATTTTCTTCTGTTTTCAGATTTTTCTCCCTAATAGGTTTTAAGATTAAAAAAAAAAAAAAGTTAATGCTCCTCATAAAAGCAAAATAAAAAACTCAGTTTCCTTCTGGGTTTTGTCTTTAGACTGACTGCTTGATCTAATGGCACCTGATTCTCTCTTCTATAATTAGTTACTAACTAATCATTATCCTCACTACCCTATTATGTTTGTTTGGTAGGGCTAAATTCATCAGCAGCTAGGCTATCATGATTTTCTTTCCTGTGAACCTGTCAGTGTAAGACTATCAACATTCTCTTACTTCTGAGAAAATACACACTCCCTGGGATGTAATGCAAGGACTTCTTTCCTCCCCTGTCAATCCTGTTCTCCAGCATCTGTCTTATAACTTTTGTATGCAGTCAATGCTTGAATAGTAGCAAAAAATCTTTCCTGAAGAAATGGTACAAAATATGGTTGATGATGTAGATTCTTCTATGCCATATCTTAAAATCTATCCTCATCCCTACCAGAAGAATGTCCTACCTGCAACTTCTGTCACCTCTGTTTTATTTCAGCACAGGTGGTCTTTTTCAGTACTGGCAGATACTTACAGTATCTGGCATGCAATGGAACAACAGTGACATCCATTGGCTAAAATAAATCCATGCTAGAACTCTTCATTACACAAGAATTATTTCAGTGGAAAGTGTGTTTGACATAAGTTATCCTTTTACATTTTTATAAGATCTATAATTATCAATGTTTTAGGAATATCATAGAAGTTAAGTTTCACATTTTTCCCTCGGGTCTTTTCTGAGAAGTGATCAGTAATCTTTTCTTGTCTAGGAAAAACACCCAGTGACTGCCAGACATCTGTAAATTTAAAGAGAACTCTTTTTTTCCTGGATATTGCAATACTAAACCTTAAAAGCTCAAGCAAATACCAAAGATATCTGAAAATATTTATGAGGTATGTATAAAATTATTTGTGGTCTTTGAAACCTCTTTGAAAATTCTGTGCTCTTCTAAGATTCACTAAAAATCAAGAAATTGAGAGTAACATCCCCGAGAGTTTTCTGGGCACCTTTTATAAATTCTTTCTATACAATTGCATTCCCCACAGAAATACCTTTGTTTCACTTTTAACTTTTTTTTTTTTAATAGGAGGGGGAAAATCTTTCAGTAGCTGTACTTCAGTATTCCACAAAATTCTTGTTTCAAATTAAAATGATAACTTCAATAATTTAGTAAATTAATCTTATTTCTTCTTTTTTCCTCCAGTTGCAGAATATCTCATTGGGTAAACCTTTCTATCTTGCTTAAAATAATTCTAATTTCTGAACACATCAAACCAGCACAGAGCACCATATTCCCTCCATTGTTTGCTCTCTGGTTAATGATCACAGTTCTTGAGTACAGTTTATTGTACAGTTTTGAGCAGGCAGTTCATGCCTGAGTACTGCTAAACTGTATTTGGGAGAAGAAGAAACTGTGGTATTCAAGTATTTTACCAGGTGACTCTGTGCTTGATCTGTTTCAGGAGTATCTTGTATGGAAATCCATGATGACTACTTCATGATGGAGATGATAATCACCGGAAAGTATTGTTCTTAGAACTTTTAGGAACAATATACTGCATAAAATGACAAAGTGAATTCTCTTTGCAAGTTTCCTTTCTTGTAATTTTTCAAGTTCAAAGTTTCTGGGTTTATAATAATTTTGCTATTTATCCTTGGTAATCCTTTGGCTAACAAGTTTCCCTACTATGATCTTTTAGCAGTGGAGGTAAAGAAAATGCAAAATTATTCCTGCAGCTATTCCAACTTCTGTTCCAGTGTTAGTCTTATTCCCCACAGTGGAACGCATAGATGGAGTTGCTGACTTCTTAAAAAAAGTCATTATAGTTTTTATTTTTCCTAAGCTCTTACTAGATTTTTATGCTTTAGATTTTATTTTCATAAGAAATTTTACTGCTTCTTTCCTGGTGTTTTTTGAGGAACTGATATCTGCTTTATCTTGCAATTATTTTTTTCTTGTTCTCCTGCAATAAACAAAATTACATGCTACCTCATTTACTCAAGTCTAATATTGGTTTGCCTTGAAACTGGCAATAGCAACTGAAGTTTGTATGGGACACTGTTACTCAATAAACAGTACAACATATCTATCTGAAGTATGAGAGCTGGTGTAAGACTTGCTGAGAAATACAAGCTGAGAAAAGAAAATCGGCTATTATTTATAAAAGCATATAGAACACTCTTATTTTTAACATAGGATTTTAGATGTTTTTATTTGGTGTTTGATTCTAACAATATGCAGTGAGTTTCACGCCAGAAATTAAAGATTTTCCACTTAAATCCTTTCAACTGTTCACATGTAGTCAGTAAGTTCAACTAAAAGAAGAAAAGAGGAAAGCATGCCATGTGAAATGCTCCATTATGCCAAAATGACCTTCCAGAAGATATGAAATGAACGTCCTGTTTACTCACTTCACACAGATGAGATTGAAGGGTTTACATTATTAAGTAGGAGGCTTGAAGAAACTGATAAAGTAGAAGCACAGAAACAAATTAAAATTTAAATATTTACTGCCTTCATTTTGGAAATATTTTTCATTTCTAGAGAGTTGTGTTATAGTGCGTGTCACTTTTAAAAGAAATCTGGAAAGTTAAAATCCTTAGATGTCTTGCAGAGACAGGCTGAAGCCTTTTGAGATGTGGGTCAGGAGGAGCAGTTTCGTGAATACCACCTATTCCTTCAGAAAATACTGACAGCCATTCAAAACAAAATGTTATAGCCTGTTCTGCCCAAACCTGTTTGTTTAGATCTACAAGTTTCCTGGCTGGTATCAGCTAGGAGCGTAACAGAAACATAGACATCGTTCCCATTGTTATTTTAACTCAAAAGATATGCCAAAGAAATCGATGACCTGCACAGCACTATTTGTATGACTGTCTTCCTAGTGAAGAGGACTGCTGTGAATGCTGATTTAAAACTGTCAGTGAGAGCACTACCCTGAGAGGGACAGATGATGAGCAGTGTCCTCCTGCTGACCATATGCAAATTACACTGATGACACTTGAACCTGGTGTGAACCTGGATGTGGCTGAGGAGGTTTACAAAGTACAAACAAACTGGAAGGGAAATCCCTGTCATAGTACCTCCTCTGGCATTTATTTATTTGGTACCAAAAGCCAGCAGGCTGCTTGATTAAGGAAACAATATTCCTAACAAAGGTGATCCTTCAGATAAATCATTTTAATCATTCTGATCAAAGCTGAATCATTCCAGCTTTGCATCTTCACTTGAGAATGCGCGTTGGTAACGCACTTAAGGCACGTAACAGTGAAAGATAAGTGACGTGGACAATAAAAGTTCTTTGGGTCTACTTGCACAAAGCTTTTTTCCCCATATTTAACAAAATGTACAGAGACCCAGCAGGCAGAACATTTTCATGTAGTCCCGTGCTCTATCCTCCACTGCAAGTGCAGACACAGACCTCCCCAGACTCCAGCACCATCAGATTCAAGAGGAGATAAATGTGTCCTCAAGCACTTCAGCAGGAATGCTTTTCTGAATCAGAGCCAGAGAGAGCAGCCAATATCTCCAAGGAATCTGAGGGAACTCTCCTAGTTAAGAGAAATGTGCTTTTAAGTGATTTTTAATGCTTTCTTTCACTCATCTATTTTCTACTTAGCAGGATATCAGAATGAGAACAAGATTTTTATTTAATGTGCTCATCTGATTCCTCTGATCTCTCAGACTACATTACTAATCTCTGGTATGAGGAAAACAATAACTTTTCCAGCAACTGGATGCACTATTAAAGATAAGCTCATGCAACAGAGCAAGGGAAAAACACAGATGTTTTCTAAACTACAGTCAAGTGTCTAAAAGGTGGGAAAAGACATCTTGATTGATATACAGAAGTAATAGTCTATGATCTATCTTTAACTGAAGCAGTTATAAAAGTGTTTAACACTCCCTGTTAACTCCCTGTTTAACACACACTTAAAAGCTTTTCTTCAATACTTATTATTGATTTACTTGTTCTACCCTTTTTACATAGGATGCTAAAAGCAGAATCTTTATTTTTGCTGTACACTTCCTTTTGCCCTATCTTTGCAATGCTCTCTACAACATGAGGGAGTGCCATTCCTAGAACAAAGAAAGCCAACATCCCTAATGTATTTAATAGTTACATACACCACTGGGGAAAAATTATGGGTGAGAATCGTGAAGCAATTAAAGGAAAAAAAATCTGATGCACAATAAACTTCCAAGATTAGAAACCAAGTAACATTAGTAACATTGCTATTCTCTCCCAGTATATCCATGAATACAGAACCTGACAGCGAACTCCACAGAGCTCAACAAAAAGGTTTCTTGCAGGGCTCAGCAAATACTGAACTATGTTTTTGGACATTGGTAAGGCTGAACTGGACTGAGCATAGTCTTCAGTCCAGATCCTCAAACAACATCTAGGAACAAAATTCCTACCAGATCCCTGTGGGAATGAGGAATCAGAAGAGGCAATATCTTAAATACTTTTTCTGATCCAAGGCACAGATCATTTAATCTGTCAGGGAAGAGATGAGGATTTACTTCAGGAAATCTAAATGCATGGAGAGGAGAAATGCAGGACAGGCTGTCTAGTGGTCAGAGCTTTCAGCTGCAGAAAGCACAAACAAAAATCTCCCTTAGATCAAGGGCACACTTTTCATTCACCAGTGTTTATCACTTTGCTAGTTCATCATCACCAGTTATTTGTCATTGGAGAACTAAGCTTGGGGACTTCCATATTATGAAACTACAAAAGAGGGCAGAGCTGTGTCATTTCACCTGGTGCAAAAGTGGGTAGGAGTAAGTAGTTGAAGAAAAAAAGGAAAAGAAAAAGTGCTCCTCTCCTTTATATATCCTCCAGTTTTCCACCAATTTATGGCCAAGAGAAATGTGTATCTATGTTTTTATGGAAGGAAGCTACATTTAATGTGACTAATTGCTTTTAAAGACTGACTTTTTTCCTTTCAAAACATCCTGTCTTGTGAAGCCCAGCAACATACTGACGTGTGCATTTCTTTGTTGCACGTTTGCTGCCATATCTGAAGGCTATTCTTGAACTGTGAGAAGCAGCAAGAAGTAGCATGAGAAAGGTGAATTGGCTTTCCTATCTCCACTATCTTTTTCATTAGCTGAGATGGATGCACTCCTGTTTGAACTAACTCCACTTTGGTCCAGGCTGATGCTTAGCAAACAGGCTAGATCAAAATCCATCCAATTGTGTGAGGTTATCACCAACAATGTAGCACCAACAAAATTAAAAAAAAAAAATGCATTGTTTCATCCACTGATAAGTGGATGAAACAGCATTAACACATCAGAAAATCTGAATAAAAATCAATCACTTTATTCCATAAATGCCTGCACCTGAGGGCCTGTTGACCTGTCTGCATGGCAGTGGTCTCCTTGTGGAGAGCAGGGACACCACTTATGATTATGCCCCAAGGCTGAGATCCCTTACATGACACCAGACATCTGTGGGTTGGTAAGTGGCATTTTTATGCATGCATATCACATTTAAAATGTGCAGAGTAAGCATACATGATAATATTTGTATCCCAAATTTAAGATGTAGCAAATAGAAGAGTATTGACTTCCAAAAAACCTGTATTTATTAAATATTTAGTACCTAAATTTACTGATTAGAGTTCAATTAAATTACTAGATCAGTTCAGAGTGTTCTTTCACTCCCCTTCTTCAACATTAGCTGCCCTAAATTAGAAGCCTAGCCTCCCTATTGTGTCACTACAGACTCCATAGCACAGAACTCAGCTCAGTAGTTTTATTAATCACACCTCAGATGCTTATTTCTAGAAGGCTTCTTGAAGGCCCACTCCAGAAGAGCCAGAAGAAACAGAGCTCTGCTGTGAGCTGCCCTGCCCTCTGCTCCTGCAGCAACATCTGTCACTGCCAAGCAGCAGCCAAAATGTAACTGCAGCTGTGGCACACTCAGTGCTAGCCACCCATTAACAAGCAGACACAGATTTGAGCGATTCTCTCACCTAACTCAGCTTTAGATAAAGCCAAGCCTTGCACTCAGCATGGCATTTGACAAGAGGTGTCAGGCACATCTCCTCTCAAATGCCACTTCCTTGACATTTCTGTCCCCACTGACAGGTTCTGCTCATAAGCATACCAGGACAAACACCATTCACTGTAAACAAGGGTCAGCATTATTTACACTGATATAACAGAGATCAAAGTGCAGCCTTCCCACCCCCTGCCAAAGCAGAGATATGGTGTGGTTTATTTTGTCTGGTGTCAAGTTTTTGGAGTCAATTAGAGTCATTGCTGTTTGCAGATGTCAGAAAAAATAAAGGCTGAATGAGAATGTTTGACAAGGTCATAGGAAAGCGGATGATTTTCATGCTGATATGCCTAGGAAGAAGCATGTCTTTATTCCGCAATGAAAGCCCTGTCATCATATAAGCCTGTGTGATGGCTGATATGATGAAGATGCAGAGGTTGCTGATGACTGCAGAAGGATGTGACCACAAGGATGGAAATAAGGAGGTCAATTACACAAACTCAAGGGAGTTCAAAAAGGGCAAAGAATTGAAAGCAGTTTATGCATGTTTACTCATACAGAACATTTTTAAGGAAAAAGTCATTTTACAGCAGATAAACTGAAAATTCTGGCAGTGGAAGGCTGTTTTTTCAAGCCTGTTTCTCCTTCTACTCCAGTCACACAATGGTAAAAAGGTTTTAGGAGACTGCCACTAGGGCTTCATGTATTAATGAAAAAAAGCTCTTCCACTGACATCAGAGGTTAAAGACTTAGTTCACAGGGTGATAGTACTGTCCAGGTTCTTTGCCCTTGTAACTTTAGCAACAGGCCTTCATGCAGTCTGTCCACTCTATGAGCTCCCATCCTCTGCTCATGTGAACTCTTACACCAACACACTGAGTGGAGGAACAGATTAACACATCCATTCAGCAATAACTATTGTTCTGGCAATTCCTCATTTTATGATTTGATGGAAAGCAACTCAGCCCTCTGCAGCATAAAGGTTAAATCTTACACAAAGGTAATGGTAAAATTTCCTTTAGAGGAAGCATCTCACTTTAACTTCAACCTAACAAATTTCAGCCTTCTTATGTGAAGCATAGGAGGAGACTAATGACTAAAAGTTACATTTGTGGGAAGCATAAATATAGAGAAATCAAGTTCCAGTCTTGCTTTCACTGAATGTTAAGCAGAAAATAGTTCTTAAACTTTAAAGAAAAAAACCCAAAAGGGGCAACTATGATCACTCTCAGCTGGGTCCTGACAGAGTAAAAGGGACAATTCCCTCAGCTCAGACTCAACAAGGTGAATATGTTCAGCATAAAATCTTTGAGACTGGCACATAGAACAGAGCCTGTTGAAGCTTCCCACTTGAGAAGCAGAATTTAATCTCCAAGTAGGAACATATATCAATCTGGACATAATGAGAGAAAAAAAAAAGAAATCTTCCTATAAACTTTGGTGGTACATTACATGGGAAGAAAATGGAAAAGTTATGAAGGCACTTCAACTTTAGTAGCAGCCAAAGGCAAGTATCATCTGCAGAAATGTAATGGGGTGTTATGAAAACTAGTGAGGTCTCTCTGAATATTTCTTCAGGTGCTATTGATTTAGGACTAGGGATTTTCTTATTTATTTGCTTTTAATTATCTAATAGATCTCCAAGAAGAAGAGTAAGACCCCAAAATGTTTAAAAGAACAAAATTGCCCTTGACAAGACAACTAACATTGGATGTTTCTCACCAATTATTAGGGGAAATTGTTACAGACATGTGGCACATGAGGTCTGAACCCAGCACAAGCCAGACAAGCATGGTGGTGTTCAGTCATTGAGACAATCAGTTTCCCCATAAAAGTATTTTTGTTATTTCTTACTGGAATTTGCTCCCCACCCCACTAGCCCTGCAAATCCCGTTATTACTTGTGCATCAGGGCATATTGCCAGGCCAACTTTCCCAGGCTTTCCTAAGAGAGTTCTTGCTCTCTTTATGTCCTAACAAGAAGAAGATAAAGTGTTTCTGCTTAAAACAATTAACAACAAGGTGTTTTTATTATTATTGTTTTAAAGCTTAAACCTATCAAAACAAAGTCAGGACTGGATTTATTTTTTTTTAATTTAAGAGAGCTTTACTTAAACAGACGCTGAGGAATGCTGTTCTCCATAGAGTTTACACAGGAGGTCAGAGTACATGACAGTCAACCATTTTGACTTTTGCTTTTACAAACCACAAAGAGCCATATCAAACTTGCTGCTAACACCAGTGGTGGACAGAGTAGAGGGTTCCTGCCCAACTGCTTGATTTCAAGCACATAAATTACCTGAAACAGGTGCTTTGCTGCTCCCACCCTACCCCATTCCTAGTTATATTGTACTCATCTGATTATTAATTACATTAACTATTTCACTGTGAACTACCATGTGTTGCCCATGACAGGGCCATGTCACTCAATAGGAAAGCTCTCTATCCACAGTTAACAGTGACAAATCAAGTATGCTGCTTATTAATATCCTTAGGAAAGTGCCATATTAAAGAAACCCAACCAAACACACAAAACCCCTCAACAAAGAAACAAACAAAAGAACTCTAACAACTTCCCCAGTAAAATGAAAAAAAAAAAAAGTTTTTTTTTTTTTAAAGTTTGGAATTATCAGATGGATTGCACGGATTATTTTGTGCACCAACAGAAACCAGAGAATAGGCAGTAGCAAACTTGTAGCAAAAAAATCTTGCTGTCAGTCCTCTGATTAAAATCCCAAGGTAATGGGGATGTGTTATCTGCAGGGCTGGCTTTCAGAATAGCAGAGTCCATTACTTTTTTGGCAGTTACCAGCACATTTTGTAATTCATCCATTAAGTAAAAATTAAACTCTGACCTAGAGAGAAAATAGGCCTGAGAGAAAAAGCAAGTCTTGGGAACTCCCGTCTGTAATATGTTAGTAGTATGACTTAAATAGTTTATCCTCACTGGATTCCAGCATTTCAAGATGCACTGCTATCTGCTCAGACTGCTGTGAAACTTGCCATACTGATTTAATCACCTCTCTACTGTGTGATCTGTTGAAGAAATTGCATCATCTCTCACTGCCCTTTGAAGGCATGCAATGTAGCAAGATCTTTCAGGAACTCTTCCAAACGTGTTCTACTGACTCAGATCTGCAGAGCTGACCATTAAGTAACCATCCAGGTTACAGCTGTTGACCAAGCAAAGAGCAAGAGCTGCCTTTAGAATCACAGGGGTTTTTTTGCAAAATCAATTTCACAAGCTGGAAGTGCTTGAATATTTGTTGTTTTCTGGTAACTGTGTTCTCTTTTTATAGCATTCTAATATAAAAGTTGATAAACACGTTAAAGAGTCTAAATAAAATACTTTGTTATAATTAAGATTATTAACTGTCTTAAGTTTTCTTTTTTAAACTAAACTCCAAAGCGCCAGGTAAAGAACTGAATTTAGCAAAAAGTTTTAAATTTAAAAAATTTTGATAGTAATTATCATCTCAACTATGACTTTGGGTGAAATGCTGAAACTACATTGTGTCCAAATAGAAATTTACTAGTGTTGTCTGTGACAAACTCTTGTAGCTCACCTGAATTATTTCCTTTCCAGCCTAGCCTGCTGGAAGCACCCATGATTTTCCCTGTAACTCTCTAACAATGCAAGTGAGCAACATGGATTAAAATTTGGTTACCGAGGGTAGTCCCTATGCCCCATGCTGAAATTCTCTCTCTTGGCTATTTCACATTTGCTGGACAGCAAACTACAAGAACTTAAAACTACAGAAGTTCTTACAGTTTATTCTCATTAAAGTCTTTTGGTCCAGGGACTTGAGGTCTGCTGTTTCACACTAGAAATCATTCCCAGTTCTCAAGCCTGCTGACTCACTCATTCATACTGAAGCAATGTATACAAAATGCAAAAACCATATTCCAACTGGTTTGTGCATTTTGTATACATTGCCTTTGAGTAAATTTTTCAAGCATTCTGTACAATGAAACCAACTACTACTACTTGTGAACATGGCCTAGATGCACATTTGTCTTACTTGTCTACAACTATTTCCTTTCTGTAAACCAGGCTAATTTGAATGCATGAAAAACTTTGCATTTCAATTCTATTATGAGAAAAAACCATCCCATCCTTTTCCATCCTCCCCTTTTTTTTAAAGATTATCTAGTCAATTGTGTTGCAAAAATGCTGTGGGGTGTCACTACCTTTTGTGAAAAACTGGGAAGCTGAATGTTAGTACAAAGAGTAGCTGCAGCAACAAATGGAACCAGACAGGGCTTTCTGCAGAGCATCATTACCTAGGCACCTAATCTCTCCACTTGCCTTCCCAAGTAGGTCCTGCCAGATGTGCCAAACTGTGAGGAGTGGGGAATCTATGTTTTTTGGAAGTTCACAGTGGAGGTTAACAACAGGCTAATAAACATACTTCCCAAACTTTTGCAGCCTCAGCCTAATGCGATCGTGGTTAAAAGGCTCTCCATGTTCTGTGCTTCCTTCTCAGTCTCCAAACGTGTACAGAAGAAAAAGTTTGCAACAGAAAAAGACCACAGTGTTGATAACGTTGGCTTTTAAGGACATTATCTACTGGTGGGATATTCACTGCTCATGTGGGACCACCTTTTGTGTTCTGCCAATGAATTCAGCTGGAAAAGTTGAAGAAAGTAAGCTGAAGCAGGTGACATGAATAAATTTGTCCAGATATCAGGAGATCAGAATTTCCTTCCTTTCCCATACTGGAGAGAAAAAGGACTTGCTGTTTCGGATAATATTTGTAACAAATCTACTTTGGAAAACAAAGAATTTCTCCTGAGATTTGTTCTTTCAGGGTATTGCCCAGTTCTCTTCTGGCCAACATTAACCCTATTGCACCAAACTCACTATCTACAGCACCACATGACTCTCTGGTGTAATTCTTTAATCACCATCACTCACTTCAATGTTCTTGATCAAAGTCAGGCTACAGGAAATTGACTAAACCATGAAGACGAGACAGAATGCATACAGAGCTGAATGGAAAGGTACCACTATGGATGCACCTGACTGAGTCATTCCCTTTCCTGTGCATGAAAATCCACAGGCTTCCAGCTCAGTAGTTTTATCTGCCTAAATTCCTGGCACATATTCCTGGCTTTCAGGAAGAGATGGAAAACACAGTACGGATTCTTTTATATTACAGGCACACTTCAAGGGATGGGGAACTTAGAACCCTCTTCCCAGTTTTAGAGGTGTACAAATGAACCTGATTTCCACAGACATGGATTTGTGCCAAAATATATCATTACAGGCAATTAGTTAACTATTTCAGACATAATTCACGTCTTTTCATTCTTCTCTTTCCTTCACAGAGATACCTCTTCAACAACAATTTTCCCCTTCTAAAACGGAAATCCATTCCCAGGGAATTAAGGGAAACAAATTACTGTCTATTATGATGTTGCAACTCCTAACCACAGGGTTCAGCATTAAGAAGTAAAGAACAATTATTGGAACATTAGGGCTTAACTAAACATTTCAGTATTTGGCAGGGCATATTCTGAACCAACAAGGAAACAGACAGTCATGCATCTGTGTGCTCACCCTTGTTAGCTAAAAAATGTAATTGGAACAGTGTTTTAGGACTTCAAATTTTACTAATATTATCCAGATTTTTACCATAGGTGCTGTGATACGAAAATGAAGCACTTCAAAAACATTTTGGGATGTTTTTATTTTTGGTCATTTGTTGTTAAAGTACATGGTAGTATAGACTTAATCCTTCACAAGGGTGCCTGAGATTTTTTGACTAACCAGATCTTTATCAGTTGCTGTGAAAACCATGCTTATTTAAAACAGGAGTGCTGACCCAGAGACCACCTGATGTCTCTGCATTGAACACAGCAGCTGAAAGCCTAAAATATTAAAGCTATACAACCCATTTGCAAGATTTGGAGTTCAGCCTGCACTCTCAGTCATCCCAGATTATGCCAAGCTCTGGAAGTTAATTCAAGTTTTTTCAAGAGAAGGGATAAACTTTTGTTGGAATGAAAAGTTTGGTGCCTCTTAAAAAGCTGGAATGTGTGTTCTTTTGGATATGGGAGGTCAGGGCTCCCAGAAAATAGATCAATTTTGAAATCATAGAAATTAAGACTACACAAAGCTTGCAGCTGTCAAAATAGGAGAGCAATTAATCTACAAGATGTGACATTCCCATATTGAAAGAATATGTAAATGTGTAAAATAGAACAGAAAAAAAATCTCATCCCCATTACTGTACTTCTCATGTGTTATTAAGTTTACCACCTTTTTAAAATTTAACCATCCATATGGTTAGTACAGGCTAGAGATCATTAACCAGCAGCCACTGTGTTTCAGATCTGAAGAGCAGATGACACTCAGAAGGAGCCACTGGCCCTGCAGCACTGTCACCCTCTTGGGAGACACAATCCTCTTCCTGCAGCTTGACTTCATGGCATGGAAGATATTTCTAATACCCCCTGTCTTCTTATTATGAAAAACAGACCTTGAGGGCTGCCCAGTTCCTGCCTTCTCTGACGTGGTGTCACAGGCAGACTGTGACCGAGCCACCACAAGCCCGAGCCAGAACAAACACTACAGTCACACTACATGCCAAAATCTTTCCTATGCTGCCCATTCAGCAATGACAAGAAACAGGGTTGCAATCTCACTCATGAGCTGGTCACAGACCAGGCATTCCTGTGCTGACCACAGCTCACCTTCTTCCCTGGAGAAGCTGTACCTCAGCAGCAGAGCCCCAGAGTCCTACCCGCAGCCTCAGCCCTCACACCCTGACCTGGCACACCAGCTGCTCTTCCCTTCCTGACCAGGATCCTGCAGGGACAAACCAAGACAGTCTTTCTGGTTTGTCCCACCATGTCCCCTTGTCCAAACTGAATACAAAAATTACTGTAGTATCCCTTTTCTGACCTGCAAGGCATCGTCTTCCATCCCAAGCTGAGTTAAACACAGCAGTCCAGTTCCACCATCTACCAACATGATCCTCCTTTTAGATTAGATATCAGGAAGAAATTCTTCACTGTAAGGGTGGTGAGGAACTGGAACAGGTTGCCCAGAGAAGCTGTGAATGTCCCATCCTTGGAAACAACCAAGATCAGTGTGGATGGGGCTCGGAGCTACCCGGTTGTTGAAGATGTCCCAGCTGACTGCAGGGTTGTTGGACCAGATGACCATCACAATATCTCTTGGAACCCAAACTCTTCTATGATTTTATATAATCAGCAGTGCATTAAATCAACCAGCCTATAGTAACACTGACATCTCTCTCTACAATATGGCCAGATTTTTTTGGTGTCTACAGCAGCAAGTGATTAATTGATCAATTAAACCACTCAAAACAGAGTGTTTCCAATTAGAATAATTAAGAAAACAAACAAAATAACAAAAGTATTCAATAAATAATAGCAAGCCATCACTGACATTGGTTTGCTGTCCCGATTTTGGTTGAAGACAGAGTATGCTATTTCTCCCACACTGTTTCCAGCAGAGATGTGGTTTACACTGGCAAAAGGGTTAGTTAAATTGATTCTCAGGATAGGCATAGCTCTCTGCATTATTTGCCATCAGAACAATACTCCCAAGAAGCAAAGTTTTAAGCACAGAGCACATGTACCACCAGTTTTGTCATTAACCTAGGTGATAACTGGAAGACAATCAGATTTACATGGCTTCAGCTAGCTGCAAACTCCTGAATCCACCAGTTCTTCCAAATCTGTTCCAACCTGCTTCAGTGCTCTCAAAGACCAAGGAGTTAATTCATTACAGCATTGTCTTTATCCAGGCCCCCCTTGCACAGCATCACTGGTAGTCACTGATTGGCTCTAAGTAGTCTAAGAGCAGGTGCTAAAAGCACCCCTGAGAGCCTGAGACTGACAATGGTTTGGGGTGAGCACAGCATAAGCCAGCCCATTGCTTTCCAGCCCTTCACAAAGCAGCAGCTGAGACAATTTACTATGAGGTCTTTTAGAGAAGAGACCTCAAAATACCTCCCTGAAATTTGCAAATGAGAGCTCACAACTCAGCTACCTATACATTAAGGCTGAGCTGACACTTCGAGCATGTAATTTCGCCAGTCTCTTCAAGGTTCTCCACAGATGAATCAGAGCACTAATAAAACATTTTAGAAAGCCAACACACAGTTTGTTTGAAGAATTAGATAAGCAAACCTTACAGCAGTCCCTGACATTTATCCCTAACATATTTGACTCATTGTCATCCACCACCTGGGATTTATGTTTCCTGGCATTCAAATTACTGTGCTTCCCTTTAATGGCACTTTTCGCTAAAGTGTTAGTTTTTCCTTCTTTTAGTTTATTTATGATAAACTTACAATATTATTTCTCACTTCCCCCACTTTTTTCATGTGGGGATCTCAGACTTCTTTTAAGATAATAAAATTCAGCATTTAAAGAGACCTTTTAAAGGGGATTCCACTACATTCAAAAGATCTGAGATCTCCCACCAGTTTAATTATTCTGTGATTTTATTTATTTTTTGTAATGGTCATTTCCATGTCATCTGACTGTCTTTACTCATGCACTAAGCAGCATGACTAACATCTGTCACATATTGTTTGTTTTCTTCTCTCTCCCCAGGGGAAGAAGGAAGGGAGGGTCTGGTATTGACAAAGTGGTTTTCATTTGTTTATTTGTTTGTTTAGCATGCATGTTGCTATGTGTTTACAATGGAAAACACAAGGACAGAGCAATGGCTCACGGAATCAGAGTGGGAGGTGGAGTGTGTATAGAGGTCCTCAGGAAGCAGAGGAACCCCTCAGACTGACAGGTAAGCCCTTGCCTCTTTCTTTGTGCAACAAGTGCACAGATGGATATGGGTTTTGCTCCTGAACTTCTTTGTCTCAGGCTTGGGAAGGCTTTGAATGAGAACACACAGACCTTAAACCTGATTCAGAATTCAGCAGAGAACTGGAATGTAGAGTAAGGGATGTCTGGCATGGCTGTCGTAGTGCCTAGCTGGGAAGAGCACCATCGTGTGCTGAAGATTCCTGAGCATGGATGGTGGCACACACTGTTCAAGGCTAACCAGGATGAGAAAAGGAAAAGTTTTAAAAATTGAACATGAGACAGTATAAGGCAAATGGAAATAGTCTTTCACTATGACAAAGAAAGGAAAAAGGACTGTCTATTGCAAGCTGCTAATGCTGATTTTGTCCGTCTAACATCCTGATCACTTACTGGCTCAAGGAGAACTTCAGGAAGTTGTTTTTGCTAATCTCCTATGAGATTATGACTGTCTGAGACTTCCTTTTCTGATAAAATATTGGTTTTAAGCCCTCGCACACTTGCAAAACTTCATCCCTGGGGGCCACAATGTCCCATATTTCTGATAACTATTTCTGCAAAATTTCATTCATGAAACATTGAATAAAACAAGAAAGGATATGTTTTGCCCTCATTAAAAAGATGGGCTGCTCTTCTGTGAAAAAGCCCTGGAACTGTAAAGGGACTGCTCAGGAAATTTCTAGATGTTATTCAAGAGAGATTTGCTTGTTTCTGTGAAAATGCATGGATATTTGAGAAATTGTAAGCCACTGAACAATCTCAATTCATGTAAACCCAGTAGTTACAATAAGGTTTCTTACCTAGCCTTGCAGCCATGTCCTACCAGAACATGTGTTCGCCATTGCCAAAAGTCAGGAATATAAGGCTCCTCCCAGCTTCTTTGGGAAAGAAAAAGGAGCAACAATCTTTTGTTCACAGAAGAAACTGTCTTCTTCAGTCCTCTTCTCTGGAAAAATGCATGAAGACTCCAATTCAAATGCCTAAGTAACATGTAAAGGTGCTAAAACATAAAAATACAGAATTCTTGAGTTTTCACATGGAGGCAAGGAGAGAGAGGATGGGAGACCCAGGTAAAACTCAGAAAAGCATTAAATGCTTCCAGATGATTAACACGGCATATACCTTTATGAGAAAAGGCATTCTTAATAAATCCTCATTAACAGGCAATTTCTTTTATATGCTATTTGCCTAAACTCATTAAAATTCTGAAAAAAATCTTGAATTATGACTTTATGGTTGCTTTCAAATTTTTGTGAAAATGTTGAACATGACTCAATTCACATCATACCACACTGAATCCTTGCATAAATAAAGGTCTTTGATCAGGTGACATATCTGCACATTTCTGGAGATGGTCTTTTTGTCAATTGTTAATCAATTTACTGTGTGCTTCATTATTACTCAACAGGACTTTTTAAAGTTGTAATATTATAATACATTCAATAGCTCTGCATCAACGTCAAAAGAAAATTAGAGGTTCCGTGGGAAAAATCTTAATTCTGGCTTTTCCTCGTATTTCTTCATCATTTCCAAGTAATTCCTCATTGTTATTATTATTATAGTTTGCCATGCCATATTAAGCAACAACTGGGAAGTTATTATCTTTCATTTCCTTTCAATAGAGAGAGAATCCCTTAAAATCCCATCTTTACCTTTTTCTTTTGTTGGTTTCTCAATAAGAACAGAAGAAAAAAAACCAGATTTTTATCACTCTCTTAAGATTATGACTCTGACAAGTGCATGTGATTGTCAGTCTTGACCTTGGTAGGCAGGCTATGGAATGTTTGTTAAGTTTAATTTATAGCTGACAAAAGAAAACCCTGTCTTTTACTACAACAAACCCATAATAAAACATTTCTTGTTCTACCATGCATGTAACTGTCTGACTCAAAAAATCCTAAAAGGTGTTTTGAGAATAGCACGGGCAAAATACTCCTTAAATACCGTCAACCAACCTTATGAAAACTTTGGATTAAGAAAAGCAAGGAAAACCAAGGTTTTCTTATTTATCCTGAGAAATTTTCTCTTCTTTTTCTGTAGATCAGATAGAACACCATTGACATTTTAAAAACTAAACAGATGAAGAAAAAGGAAATGTCATTAAAAAAGGAAGTGTGTCTTTGGGATTCAGGAAGGGTCAGGTAAGCTACAGAAAGACAGGAGAGGGTGAAGGAGCTGCTGGAACCCCTGATGAACAGCAAGTGCAGAGATACAAAATAAGGAGCGGGCAGTCAGGAGGTCAGAAGGAAACTCAACAATAGCCTGTTGCAGTTCTGAGGCTTGGTTTAGAGACCTCCAGGAATTTAGAACAGGTCTGACGGGATAGAACTGCTGGACCTTCTCTACTCCTTCAACTAAACAAACACAGCATTGGTAGGAATGATAGCAAGTGACAGACATAGTGATTAAAGGTGTAAATTCAATAGAGGTAGAAATAAAAATAACTCAATCCAAGGATGGAGGATGCTGCTGAATAAGCAGATGTGACTATGAATGGATTTGGTTAGGCATGTCCTTGGTTATTGCTATCCCGAGCTCTGCAGCTTCTCTGCCAGAGTGCAAGGTGTTGCAATCTCTAAAAAGCATCCCCACAGTGAAGCTGCTCGGCAGATCAGCTGCACACACTCACACAGGTGTGCACACAAACACACGGGTAGCTTCAGTCATGTGGGTCAGTGGCAAGGAGGCAGGAAGGGTCTGGCATAGATTTCCACAGGAGGAGTCTATTGCTTTCACCTGTGAAGGGTTCTATAGGTAAAAGACCAAGAAACAACGCAGGGTCCAGGTTTAAGTATGGGAGCGGGGCAAGCACCAGGGACCAATGGGGAAGCCCTGGGGGAGTGGCAAAGGGCAAAGGTCAATGGGTAGAACCTGGAGGGGAGAACTTTTTGGGATATGAAACGTGAGGTAGCAAGGAGGTGGAGGGGCCACAAGCCAACCAAGGGAGCAGAGCTGGGGTAGATTAACATTACAGAACAACACATCCTGGGAGAGGACTTTGTGGTCACCCAAACCTCAAGAGGTTCTTTTGGTACTAGGGACTTGTCCCACCAGCAGACTCTCTTTATGCTTTGTAATGTAGGTTCACTGGCTTCCACACTTGGTAGCACTTGAAATCCTTCAAATGTTCTCTAAGGCTGTATCAAACTTGTGCTTTACTGCTTAGCTGAAGTTCTCATTTCCAGATCTGCACCATGTATATACAACGTGGCAAGAGCAATATCACATGGTTTAGACATCCTGTGTTTATTTTTGGTTTCTGCTCATTCGCTGTTTACAAAAATTTGAGTTCTATCATCACCCGAGTGATTTTCAGGAGAGTTGTTGTAGGAATTACTTGTAAAATAACCACCTTTACCTGTTTAATGACCTGTTCCAGCAGTCAATATCCAGTTACATGAAATGCCCAAAGAAAATGAAGTACAGGCATTCCAAGGTTCACTTTCACAGCCTAGGCTATGTTACGAACTTCTAGTGCCCTTTGGGTGATAATCCTCTGGATTTCCATTCCAAGGTTAATCACAGGTTATCAGATCACACTGACTTGATGGTTCAAAAATCATCATTCAAAAAAGAGAAGATAATTTTCCTGACATTTCCCTGCTTTATTTCCACCCTTAAAAATTCCTGGTATCACTAGAGCCACATTTAAACTACATCACCTTTAAAATTATAAAATTAATTACTGAGTGTGTTTCCTGTGGAAATTTTTGGAATATTCTTATTTATCATGTTGTTTTACTTGCATAGCACAGAGCAAAAGGGTGCTGGACTTTATTACAAATTTGTCCCCATAAAATGTGAAGCTGTTTGTATAATACTTCAGGAAAGCAAGTTCTCTCAATTCTAGAGATCTAGAAAAGATAGAATTATTACTATTTTTAATATAATAAAAATTAAGAAAGATTTAAGTACAGTTTTCTGATTTCTCAGTTTTTAACAAAAGTTACTGCGTGAATGATTTTTTACTTTGTAAAATACATTCTAAGTACTCCTAAGTTTTGGAGGCAAAACATATAATGCATTATCTGAGATACTATCTCCAAGAGCAATGAGAAGTTATTAACCTGATCAGAAATAAGAATCATAAATATAATTTGTACAGCTGGAAATAGGAATTATGGATGTAATACTTCTTTATAAGAAGGTGAGAACAATGCAAGCTTTCCACCATGTTGGTGTTACAATGGCTACTTGCTGGGATGCTGTATATTGCGTTAGATAAAAACCATGAATATAGAAGGTGTATATCTGCTCCATGTTTTGTGCATTTCTACACCAATTTCATACTTTCCAAAAGTAATTTTAAATAGGAATTTTCATAGCTGAACAATTGCCAAACATGGGTGGAACATGAATAAAACTGGAACCAGTGGAGTCACTAAGGTTTCTTGCATTAGAAACACAGGGGTATGAAAGAGTAGCCATAATAGAAGAGATCTTGTTAAACTTGATTCGATGGGAAATGCTGCCAAGGACCCAGTTCTATGTTCCATCTTGCTTTAATTGTAGGTCATGCTTCTGAAAAGACACAAATAGTCAGCAAACCAAAGTGTTCTTTTTGGCACGCTTACCAGTCACGTTTTCCTTTTAGTTCAGTAACTACTTGAAAGAGACCATAGAGACATAGGGCATCTGCAACAAATATTCTTTTAAAATATTTATGATTTGTGCATTCAGAACTCAGAGTGATATTTTACTTGCAGTTGCATGCAAAGTGTTGATTTTAGAATTATTACAATGACAGCAGTATGCTAACATAGTCATGTTTGTATTGTTTCTTACTCCAAAGCAATCTAGCCTTTATTTCACCATCTGCTTAGAAAGCACAGGCTAAAAATATATTGGATATTTTGTCTCTCCTGTGATCATCTTATAAATTGCTTCTATACAAACAGCCACACCTACACCCATGCTTCTCAGTTATCGCTGTCATGATTAAATGTCATGGTAGTGTAAAACACATCTTGTGGCAAACATCAGAAATACTGTTGGTTTCTTTTGCTTATACTCACATAACCCACTCTTGATCTGCTTGTTTTATTCAGAATGGGAGTAGTCCTATTCATTCCCAAGTTGGACCTCAGTGTGTAAACTCTTGAAGATGCATGGTAATTAAAAATGTTAAGAAATACTGATAAGAAATTTGTAAATAAACATGTATACTCTGCATTGTTCCCATTGGCATCATATGAAAGAAACTACACTGCAGAGAGAATGACTGAGAAGCTAGAAAGCTTGTCCATACAAAAAGAAAAACCTCATCCTTCCCCTTCTTAAACTAAATAGAGCAAAAGATACCAAAATACATTAAAATAGTAATCCTTACTTTCAAGGGACATAATCAGGTTTGTATCTGACTGGAAAAAACTCTTCTGTTACAGAGCTGAAACTGCATTTAACTCCAGCAATACTGCAAAATTGTGTAAAATGTAATCAAATGAAAGACATACATTCTTAAAACCTAAAATTCTTCTTCTTCCAACAAGAGTGGGGCATTACACTGAATTAAATTACAAGCATTTGTTTGACTAAATGAAATTTTCTTCCTATTTTAGTGATTATCACAACCTTTTTCAAACTCATTTGGCATTACTAATATTCTGTGGAAATAAATTTTGAGTTTTTAAGAGTCAGTATGCTCGTGAGCCCTAGCTAAATAGGACTAAGAGGGTTACCTTTACAACACAGTGTTTTGCAGAAAAGAAAAATGAAGTGTTTGTAGAAGTTATCATGTTAAATCTTCACCTTAAAAAGAAGACATGAGACTTTCTCCTAAAATTATAAATGCTTGGTTTGGTGTGCTGATAACTTTATTAAAATCTGTAATGCAGTTATCAGCAATATAAACTCCAATGCTGGGTAAAAGGCATCTTTCTAACTGTATCATATATTGCACATATCTCAAAATTCCAATCCAGACATCCTAAAATAAAGATCTATATATTATTTTAAATTCAAAGTTTATCCTTCTTTAACACATCATACATAATATCGTCAAACTTTTACTTTGCAAACATAACTGCATAAAATCCATATATTTTTTGATGAAGACATCCTTTCAAAGGCAAAGATTCAGGCCTATGAGTTTTGGATTTAGAATGCAGTAGTCAAAGACTGACAATAAATAGAGTTTGAGAGCTTAAAGTGTCAATTTGAATTCCACTGCAAATGTGCACAGAAATGTTATACTTTTGACAGAAATTTCTGGCCCAAAAGACATGATTTGAAGACTCTCTTCTTCTGAGTTACTGACTCTGTGGATATTCTCTTATGAATACTGGTGAAACACTGACAGCTAAGCCAAAGAAATGAACCTGAGCGATGTTTGGGCTTCTTTCCCAGTAATATATTGATTCACCAAACTTACATAAATCACAACCAAAGCTGAGTTGTGATCATCCAGACTTCTGTAACACCAGCAAGGGACTGTCACAGAGCTTGAAATTCTGTAGAAGCACAAAATGCTACTGGCTTGGGGTGGTGGTGAGACCAAGGTGTGGCTGCACATAATGACAAGAAATTTCTTTTTAATCCTTTCCAAACTGAATCCCGGATACCAAATGGGTCAGGATGTGTGTATCCATGTACATATGTACATATTTGAATAAAGCATCAATATGCCATGAACCAGTGAAGACAACACCATTTTGATCATGTTTTTCCCTTTATGTCCAGTTGCACTAAGGTAGTGGCATGTTTCTATCAGCTCTAGACAAGGTTCAGGCTGCTTCTCCCCCATGGAAAAATCTGTTCTGTTTAAAATGGGACACTCTTGCTCTAGGTGCTACTTCATGCACATTTTAGCATGGCTCTTCAAAGAACTGAAATGTCTTTTCTGAACCCTTTTTCAAGGGGATTTATGTCATCAGTTAATGAGAAATAGTCCCCCCTGACACCATCAAAACACCAGTTTTGCTATTAGGCCAACTAAAGTAACATCACGTTATGTGCCTAATGATCTGGAAATACATTCACTTTGTACTCCAGTTGCAATGCAAACATTAAACAGCCATCCAGGCCCATACTTTTAGACAGGCATTTATCAAAATCAGTCTTAAAGAGAGATTAAACATGGTTTATTTCAGCCTTATTAGATACTGTCTGTTTTCTTATTTCTGTTGTTTCTTAGCTCCTAGACAAAACAATATGACCTCTAAGTTAATGGGCAAATGAGTAAGTGGTAAGTGGATTTAAAAATAATAGGAAGTACCTGGAGAAAGGGAAAACACTATAACTCAGACGTTACTTAATGAAACTGAAAGCCACGTAATCTACTTGAACTAAAGCTTACAACTCAGATGGCTTTTAAAAAAAGGAAAAAGGAAGAGAAAAACTGAAACATAGTTCTGGGACAGTTATGACACTTCTGTTGAAGCAAAAAAGAGTCAGCATATCAAGGAATAAACAGACTGATTCAGTGACTTGTCATGGCACACAGAACATGCTGATTAAAGCCCCTGAAGTTATTGGAAGAAGTTTTCCAGGTTTGATGCTCATCAGCTATTGCTCAAGATAGGAATTAACACTGTGCTGAAATACTCTTTTCCATCTCATCAAATATTTACCTTCCTGAAGTTCACTTACCCCCACCATCTGTGCTTATGTAAGCAGACAATGCTTGCTCAGCTATCCTAGTGTGAGGGTTCCCACTGTTCCTATTTCCTAGTTTAGATAAACAGATTTTTCATCCTCCCTGTCACACATTCAGCAGTACTAATTCCACATGGGTTATGCCAATTTTAGGCTTTAAGAGCCAGAACCATCTGTCTCCTCTATCCATATGCCTCAAAGAAGTCCTTCCTATATTAATTTAGTGTTAATAGGTTTGTTTTAGTGGCAAGTGACACCATAGGGCCACAATTTGGGGATTGAGTCTGGTGTTCCAGTTGCATGTATCCAGCAACATCAGGATGGTTTACTGCTGTAGATATGTGGGAATTGTTTCAGAAAACCAACCACTGCTTTAGACCATTTTGGCTTCATTAGCAGAGTAAGTTGTCATTGCAGTGAGTAAGCAACCATCAAGTTCAGAGAGGTTTCCATGTTTGTCACATCATAATCATTGCACAGACATACATAGTTTGAACACTGGGACATTGAAGCGGAAGTTTCTACATTAAAAGGTCTGTACAGAAAAAAAATTGGAACACTCCTGTCCAATGATGCCTTAGGATTTTAGCTTTTATATTTTTCATATATTTGTAATTCTGCAACTCTTTAGTGTTTAACTCTAAACTCCGTATAGGCGGTTAGCTACTGTTCTCCCATTTACCTTAGTCCTTGACTGTCTCAGGCCCCAAGAAATGTAAACAAAAGTGAGTTGGGGGGGGAGCAAACTTGGGGTAAATGACTTCATTACCTGGAGCTGTAATTGGAGGATTAACCCCTGATATGCAAATTGACCAAACTTATAAAAGTGTGAAAACCCGTGACCCGTCATCCATTTGTGTGTAGCCCCTGGGTGGGCTTTGTCTGCCCTAAATGAACCTGAAAGCCCTTCAGTAAATATAACCCCCTTTTATTCTCTTAATTTAGTCTAGCCTCTGTCTTTAGGTAGTCCCAAAAGCAACTTACCAAGTCTCAGACCTGAAACTACTACTGCTCTGGAGCTATTGTACTAAAGTACCTCTATCAGGACCTGCACAAATGTCCCAGAGTCATAATTGGACCTGTCATGGAGCTAATGTAATGCCAGCGGAACTTATAAAGAGGAATCCATAATAAAGTTCCCAAAATTTGCTTAGTCCCTCACCAGAAATCTAACTTCAGTCTGTGGTGGCATCTGTAGTGCTGAAGATTGTTTTGTCTGGTTCAAGTAAGGCCTCTGCATATTCACTCGCACTCTGTTCATACTGCAGAGCTTCCCAATGCACTCAGTTTTGCAGGGCATTTCATTTCACGTCTCAGGCTGCTTGTTTCATGTCATGCCAGATCAGATGAACAACAGAAACTGCCCAAGCAGATAGCTGTTTATGCAAGACTGAGCTGGAACAGAGACCTTTAGGCTGGGATTCATCTCACTGATTTGAGATGTCTGCAACAGAGATTATGACTTCTGAGATAGCTGTCCGCAGCTCCCAGGTGGGGTGATTCAGCTGACCTATTTCTAGACATCTGCTTTAGAGTAGCATGACTTAAGCTCCAGGAGTGGTATCTGTCCCTCAACTGAGTATAAAGGAAGCGCATGGTGACTAACTCAGTGGGAGATGTTGATATTATCAGATGCTTTCTCTGACTTCTGAGTTCAGCTCTTTCACTCCCATTTAATAAAACACATTAGGAAAGGAGCTAGCACATTATTTCTTTTCCCCTTCTTTCTACAACAGGACACATCTACATTTAGTTAGTCCTGAGCATAGTCAGTTCTCCCAGGCTAAAACAGATCTCCAGAAAAGCAGCTAATCTCTTCTCTATGTCTACAGTATTCAGAATTATTTTTATTGAGCAATATCTTCCACCACTACCACAGGTTCATTGCTTTTGGTAATTTTCATCTCCTTTTCCAATTAAGAGGTTCACAAGGTGATAGGTTACTGTAACTTATTCAACTCAGATAGGGATACTGTGAAAGGCATATGTACAGAGACCCAGAAGAACACCAACTGTTCTGCTTAGACTAGGAACATACAGGCCTGGACAGGACATGCTGGGACATCAAGTTCAGTTTCTTGGAAATTAAGGCAATAGTGAAATATAATCCCCGTGCTGTACTGAAACATACTTGTTAGACTGTTTCAAGACTAAAAGGAAAACAAAGCTGAAAGCCCCAAAAATTCCTCAATTTCAGGAACAATCACTACCTGCACAGATCACATCAGCCTAAATAAAACAAGTAGCTCTTAATTTCCTTAAGTCAATTGCTCAAAATACTTATTTCCATACATATACTACCCAGCTGTCACACTCTATCCTAATCTTGACAGGATTTAATCTGTTCTTACAGAGATACTGGTATAAAACAGACACACAAAAGACACAGCCAAATCCTGCCAAATCCCAGCATTTGATCCAGACTGGATCATACTCTGGTGTTGGCAACAGGAAATTTACTGCAGGGCATTATTTTTAATGATAGCAGTCAATCACATGAGGAGAATTATGCTCCAGTTTCAATGGCCATTACACGGTCTGTATTTCTTAATTTTACGGAAGTACTTAACATCAGGTATAGGCCAAAAGCTCATAAATCTATAAAGAAAGTTATGATTCCTTCATGTAGAATGGCAGTTTGTGTTGTTTTCAATAACTGCTTTATACTTGCTTTATATCATCACTGTTTTCCAAGAGTTATAAGCAAAATCCATTATAAAAAGTTTTAGTTTTTTAAAGTAAAATACATGATGTAAAGTGGTAGAAAAGGAAAAGAGGAGAGATACCTGACATATCATTGAACTTCACATGCATTTTAAGGGAATTAGTTGCATATGAGTGTTATTTATACTGATAAAGATGAAAACATGAAGCATCTCAGCTACAGGTGAGAGAGACATTAAGGGCTTGATCCTTCTAACTGCTACTCACGCAAGGTCTTACTCAAGATTCTCTATTTTTCATACAAGTGAAACATGGACAAACACAACACAGACATCACTTTTAGAGATGAAAACAATCCAGATCTCACCCCAATTAAACCTAAAATTTAGGGACTTGGTAAGCAATTACAAGAATGCAAGCATAGCAGTGTGGGAATTCTATTTCAGAGTTATTTTGTCTTTTCTGAGTAAACATTTATGTAACTGTCTTTCTCACCATGCTACATTACCCTCTGATCTGTTTCCATGAGTTGTCTGTGCTCTTTCATACTCATTAATTAAGAATGTGAAATTGCAGTTCTTTGTGAAGCTGATACTCTCCTGAAATGTACCTGATAAATATGCCAGGAAAAGGATGCTTAAATATTATCTTGTGAACACATTCACACCTCAGACTTCCAATCTTGAGAGTCCTGGTACCACCTACTATAATTTGGAAAAGATCTGTTATGAGAGACGTCTGTACTATACTTTGAAGCTTGGAAGGAAGAGAAAAGTCACCACAACACAATAATTACAATGTAAGAAGGAAGTTTTATAATTAGTCCTAACTTGTGGTTTAGATTTTAGATAATATGTTATTTTCAGTTTATAATTCAACAGCTAATTTTGTAGTGAAAGAAATACTAGAACATGCCAGAATACTAATCCATCTGACTGAAAAGAGATACACTATTCTGGGCCCTTCCTGATACAAAATGAATCCTACTTATACCAGTTATGAGTCATCGATAAAACTGGTTTTGGTCCAGATCTTTAGTTGGGTGATAGACCCCAAAAACATGAGATTTTTTAGAATGCATGTTCAAGGATGGATTATTTTTTATTTAATCTAATTATTTAATTTGAATCAATTACAGTCCAATACTTACAGACAAAATGTTGTATTATGGATTTTATATTATGTAAATCCAATCTCTGTTTCAATTAATATCAAACCTTTTTTTTTTTTAGCTTAATTCACATTTATGATCCAGAACATCAGAGGACCTAATAGGGTGCCACCTCCTACACATACATGCCCAGCCAGCTCTTAATAATTTACTCTTGGTTCATTTCTGGGAGTGGTAAAAACCATCCAGTAAAGATGACAGGAAATAACATGAAACAAGGAAGAAAACACGAAGGAAACAACTAAAATCAAGAGAAAAGATCTGATAATTGTGCAAGAAAAATCATGGATCTGAGAAAGAAAAGAGGGATTGGTTAATCGTTAGCAGCACAGTCTGAAGTTAAGCAAACTTTGTAGATACCAATATTTCGGGCACTACCCAACTTCTCCTCTTTGCCACTCCTCATTCCTAATGCAATCTCATCAAATATCATCCCAGATAAAGAGCAGCTCTGGAGTCAAGCATGAGAACATGATGAAAAGTCAAACAATGGTAAACACAGACTCATGTATTTTGCCAATATGACACACTTCAGTAATAACTAACTCAACTCACAGGCACTGTATATTTAATTTTCAGCTGGTAAACTAAGGCATAAAAAAGATAATTTTTGACTTGATAAATTTTCCCAAATGTTTTTAAATTTGGGATAATTTTCTCACGGTCTTACATGGCCATGATTCTTCATAATGAGGGTAGCAGAGTCCTGTTCTCAAAGTCACAGCTACTGTAGGAGGTTACTAGAAGTCACATTTCACATTTATGTAGAGCTATCAGGTCTGAAAAACAGATGCTGTATTTCCGAACTGAAACAGCTGCATTGCCACTCTCATTGCCACACACCAAAGGTCTGCAAACAGCTGTGCTGGATCAAACTGCACAGCCTCCAGAAGTGGATTTCTAGAGAACACATAGTAAAAAACTAAACACATTATGAATACCTTCCCATGCATTTAGAAATACTGCTGCTAGTGCTACTGACAACCTGACAGTTTCTTACTGAACAGTCTGTTAAGGGCACTGATGGTCAGAAAAGTGTGTGTCAGCTTCAGATTAACCAAATATTGTTATTCACAGTTTTCAGCTTGTTACTTTTAGAGCATACACAAACTCCCTGTGTCTAAGCGTTTCCCTATCAATTAAGAAACTGATTTATGTACATGACCGACTTTGTTCATATGAAGAAGAACACTTAATAGAAGATAGGCAGTATTATTCATTATGTATTACTATGCCTTAAATACGCTGCCAAGTAAAGATAATATTCTCTTTGTTTTCCTGTACATTCTTATTGCCTCAATATTCAGCAGTCAACTCAATCTTATTGATGCATATAAGTTGCAGTAGATATCATACACTCACATTTACTATGCTAACAGTGATCCTGTGAATGCAACAAAACTAATATTATGTAAAATTATCATCAGACTCTGGCAGAGCAGCCACCTAAAACCAACAAGTAATAAAACATCTTATTTTCTCAGTGGGAATAGCAATGGGACTGCCACACTTCATTCTTTTCTCCTTACTATTGTTTTATCTTGAACCTCATGAATGTCTTTTCCAAACTTTCTCTAGCAACACACCTGTCCTGGTTAGCACAGGTGTCAGTAGGGTCTGCTTTGACCTGCCCTGTTCCCCACCATCTATGAGTCAGATTTACCCAGTGTGTCTTCTGGCGTTGCACTGGCTTTCACTGATGGTGTTTGCCAGTGCACAGCAGGAGAGGGTGCCTGTGTGAGAATGGAAATCTCCACCCACTGCTTAACAATTAGACAAGCCTATTCTTACAACCAGGTGAAACTCTGAGTGAAAAACAGTTATTTCTGAGGAGCATATTCTTTAAGAAAATCTGTGAGGAGTTCAGAAAACAGGACAAGACATAACCAAAATCGGACAATGAAGGAAAATTAATGGCACTGTCTTTTCCTTCTGCCCATGTGATCCAAAAAGATTCCAAAAGGGTTACCGCTGGAGAAGAGAAGGGAAGGAAACTCTATACTACATCTACTCTAATAATTCCTTGACGGGAGAAGAAAGCACTCATGATGATTGACATGTGTTCCAAATGTTCCAAAATGCCTGTTTCAATCAAAAACTCACATTCCTCTCTTCAGTTTGAAGCCAGCAGTCTGTACATTAGGCCATGCTACACAAGCTTATCATCAGAGTCTGGCAGAGCAGCCACCTAAAACCAACAAGTGATAAAACATCTTATTTTCTTAGTCCTTCGGAACAGGTTTGGAACTGATCCAAAACAAAGTAAGAAAACAGGAGGCTTTTTCTTGTTTAAGTGGCCTCTAGGTGCTCAGCCCTAGGGTCGCAGAATTACGCAGGGGCAGAAGAAAGGTGTTACACAATGAATTAAGGCAAATATTACCTTACTTGGAGGCAAGTTTGAGCAGTCCCATTAACCAGTAAATACAGAAGTTCTCTTAGTATCTTTGAAGTGCAGAGATATCCCCATTTACACAAGCAAAAAGAGAAGAAGAGGCTGCAGTCATCCAGTCTCAGGGCGCAGGTTACCGGACATAGCAAGTTTGTTTTAGATTATTTGAAACATAAACATTCTTCTGCAGTCACTAAGACTAGATCAAATCAAAGCAGCCTTTTACAGCAATCTCCACATGTGCTGTGGGTGCTTCTGAGGGTTGTAAGTGATCTCTCCTTCAAAACCAAACATTGTTGCTGTTATCTGACTACTTTTAGAAGTTCCTGTTTTCTTCTTTAGTCAACTATAGACTGTTGTGCTCTCAGTCCATGCTTGACACATTGCCTCTGGCTGTGCAGTAGGGCCAGCAACTTGTCATTAATAGATTTATTATTTAGGAAATTAGTGGATACTCTTAAGATGAAAGAAAAAACTTACCTCATTCTTGTAATATTTTCGTAGACGAATGTGTCTTTGAGGCTTGGAACTGAGCTAATTCTCTTTTATTTATATATACCTGGTAAAATGCAAAGAAGTTGGAACCAGAAAGTGCTGGAGGGCTTTGGAAGGAAGGAGGCTATGTCAACAGTGTGTGCACACAGCCAGCTCCTCCAATGCCTACACATTCCCATCTTGAGCAGGGAGAAGCTGCAGGAGGACAACAGGATAAAGAATTCATGTTAATGCAGGTTTGGACTCTGATGTCACTGGAGAATTAATAGCTGTATGATTTCTTTGGCTGTCCTTTCCATCACTATAAAAGTTAACATGGATATCACAAAAAAAGCAAAACGGCCCAGTTCAGATCAAAGCCAAAATCATATAAAACTGGAATAAACCTGTGCCAGATGATCTTCATCTACTGTAAGCAGATTATGTTGTATTTACTCTGTTACTCTTTAGTTGTGATGAATTTTCTCTGCGTTTAAACTGATGAAAATGAAATAATGAACTACCCTTAATGTGAATTTTACAGGAAAAAACGTGTCTTTCCTTCTGTAAAATATTATCTTTTTTCATATTTTTCTTTTTTTGTGGTCATCAGCTGAAACAGGCAAAGCTAATGAAAGCCACAAGAATATAATTAAAAATTTATAAATGTTTATTGATATTTATTTGGAATATACTACAAGTAGTACTTTTTTCCTTTACTTCAGTATTGTGCACACCCATCACTGAAATTACTGCTCTATACATACAGAGCAGTACAAAAAAGCTGCACAGAAAGACACTGTCATGGCAAAACACCTTTTCCTTGTAAAAATGCATTTTTGTACAATATAGGAAAATGGTGCTGATGTACTATTAGAACACGTTTATCAGGAATTGAGTACTAGGATTGCGATTTAAACAGTACATGAGGTCACAGGTGACTTCATGAAATCTAATCCTTTGCAGGCAATTCTGTTACCCTTGCTCCCTGAATGTGTTTTATGCAAGCCAAGCAGAGGGGCTTCCTACCTTTGGTGATTGATGCTGGTAACACCTTAAAACAGCTGGAATATCTTCATTCAGCTCTACAATGAGCAGCATTTCTACTGTGTTAGTTCTTCAAAGCTGAAGGAGGTTGTGATACAAACAGCATGACAGGGATTGCTGCCACCAAGGACATGTAACTTCTTGTTTCTAACTTGTGGTGGCACAAGAATGGAATATACACACTGTGTAAGTACAGTAGCAGGCGTGTTTTAATTTTCTTGGGTTTGGGAATAAATAAAAGTAATACAATAAGAGTTTTTTGGAGTAATAGGAAAATGTTACTCGTTACAGAAGAATGTTCTTGCACCATGGAGCGATCTCCTGGGAGATGCAGTGCATTCACAGCCATAAGGCTACAGCAGTACTGGTGTAGCTTGTTTCCAGCTGTATGCAACTAGGGGTGGCATTGCTGGCTGTCAGAGCAGTTTGAAGGACTAGCAGCAAACAGATGCCTGATTCACCGTGTTGAATCCATGCAGAATATAATTTTAAAGACTTTTAAATGGCATTTTCAGGTTTTTGGTGGTGGAATTGCGTTATAATGGAGCTTTGTTTAAGCTCCAAACTTAGAACATCCAAGTCTAAGCAGACGTTACAGACCTGAATGAAAGCCTTTTTTTAGGAGACTAAGCTCTTTATTTCCCTAGTAAGGGCTGTTTTGATGTGAACACTGAAGACACTATCACTTTTTTGGCTATATAAAATGTTAGGCAATTCAGCGTGCTGACAGGGTGCAGCCCAGAGATGCCCTCTAGGAAATAGCAGATGATATGCATCACTGACTTGGGATTTGGTGTGCTGAGTTCTGAGGAGGAAGAGAAGAACTCTTCTGCAGAGTGTGCTTGGGGTTAGAGAGAGGCAGATGTAGGTTTAGATCTCTACTACTCATATAGGTTTGGATCCAGTGCTCCCATATCAACACCATTTTTGTTAATCGAGCCTATAGATATACCAAAAAACCAAAATAAAGTGTACCAAGAGGATATAGAGGAAAATAGCCCAGAAGCATGTCTTTCAGATTATTAATGGGAAAAAAAAAAAAAGTTGGTCTACAATAAGGTGAATTTAGGGCATCTTGTATTTTAAACATTAAAATAGTAATCTTGAAACATGTGCTAATCCCTTTATTAGTTCAATTAACATTCTTGGTATTGAGCTAGGGAATATGTTGAAACCTGTAGGTACTCTGGCTGTCAGATGAGCTCTAAAAACCACTGACCCAGGATAATAATAAAATACTAAGATACCTTAACTAGATGTTCTGTTTGGAATAGTACATTCCCTGAGGATAT